>JASDQU010687802.1:0-36799 GCA_032191745.1 Picea mariana
AACTGCTCTGTATTAATAATGGCAAATGCCTGTATATTTTACAAGGTGTTTCTGAGCTCTCTCTCTCTGGCTCTTCTCTTCTACTCTACATGCATACTTGACTAACTCAAAATGAGATCTCAAAATCTCTTTTACCTGAGGGGCTCATCGAGCACTTCCCTCCAGGATTTACCTATCCTATTCAATTACATTCAATGGGCTGTCTAGTTCAGAATCGGATCTAGATCTCAGCCACACATATTAAATGCCTATCTTATCTACAGCCTGCGCAAAGGCACGGCTTCTATGGCTCACCAGCCTAAGCATATTTAATTACATTCATTTCAAATTCAAATGAGGCTGCGCCTCCCTTTTAGCATATGAATGCATGCGTGCTGACGTGGCTGGCTGGCTGGCTGGCTAATATGGAGAGATGCTCCTACATCACCATCTATCAAATTCCGACGTCCTTCTTTAATTCTAGATTACATTTATGATTTTACCTCATCAGTGTTTAAGGATTCCTCAACCTTCTTGTAAATTTCCTCTTCTGGTCTTTTGGTAGATTCTTCATCCAAGATCCTTGTTTCTTCTTGATTTTGATAATCCTTCTTCTCTTCTTTCAATATGTTAACTTTATCTAGTAGTTTTTTATTATGGTTTCATAATGTACATATCTCTTCATCTTTCTTTTTCAAATCTTCCCTTGAATCATCCTTTTCCAACTTTGTTTTTCTACTCTTTTCTTTCTTTACGTTCTTAACATCCTTAATGAGTGATTCACTAAGGGATCGTATCTTAGATAGATCCTCACTGTTCTTCTTAATCTCTTCATTTTTCTTTTAATTCATCTTGAATTGTATACAATTCCTCCATTTTTCTATCCTTCATCCATTTATCTGAGAAGAGTTTTTCAATTACTTCCCAAGTGGAGTAGAGTCTAGTATCATCCATACTTATCCACCACTTTCGACCTTCACCAAAAAGATGAATACTTGCTCCAATGTAATATTCTATGTTTTCTCTTTCCAACGGTTTTTGATTCAGCTCAATCATACATCCCAATCATCTCCCCTTGGGTCATAACAATCAAGGCATTGAATGGCTTGAAACAAGCTCCCAGATCCAGGTATCCGAAAATGGATGATTACCTTCATAAAGTTGGATTCAAGCGAAGTGAACCTGATGATACCTTATATTTGTTCCCACAGGGTAAAAATATGGCGATTTTAGTAATGTATGTAGATGACTTGATCATTGCGTGGAACAATGATGAACACATTTTTCAAGTCAAGAGGAAAATATAGGCTGGATTCAAGATGATAGATTTGGGATTACTTCATTACTATCTTGGACTTAAAGTATTCCAACATTCAAACAACATTTTCGTTAGTTAATGCAAGTATGCATATGATCTATTGATAATATTTGGCATGACAGATTACAAATCCATTCTCACCCCAATGGAGCAAAACTTAAAACTTTCAAAATTTGGGGGGGAGGAATTGGTAAATAGTACTAGTTAAGGCAATTGATTGGTAGCTTGATTTGTTTGAAAACCACTCATCCATATTTATCATATGTAGTTAGTATTCTCTCAATATTTATGCAGGAACAAAGGGAAATCCATTGGAATGCAGCAAAATGAGTTCTTAGATATATTCAATATACAAAATATGTTGGTATTCTATACAAGAAGAATACGAATTTTGTACTTGTTGGATATTCACATGCATATTTTGCTGGAAGTGTTGATGATAGGGCATCAACATTAGGTTACTTGATAAATATGGGATCAGAGGTAATTTCTTGGAGTTGTAATAAGCAAACTACAATGGAAAATTCTTCAGAAGAAGCATAGTACATTTCAGCATGGGAAGCAACATGTGAAATAGTTTTATTACGTAGAGTTTTACACGATTTGGGAATTTCTCAAACATAAGCTACTTCGTTTTTAATTATAGTCAGTTATCCATTAAACTAGTTAAAAAAATAGTTTTCCATTCCAAAACAAAGCATGTCGACACAAAGTATCATTACACCAGGACACTCATCGCAAAAGGCATCATCAAACTGGTATAGTGTCCTTCATAAGATTAGATCTCAGATATTTTCACGAAACCTCTTGGCAAGATCAAATTTACTAAGTTTAGAGAAGAACTTGGTATTTTTTCCAATGTCCTTTTGGATCAAAGGGGGGAATGTTAGATATTATGATCCTAAAGTACTTAGTATAATATTATTTTATTATACTTATGATTTTCTAGAATGTGTTTTGTTAGATAGATAATGAGTCTAGAAAAGAGTCGCTTCTTAGAAACAACAAAATAGGAAATTGTTAGAATCTTTATTTAATGTACATGGACACTTTTCATACTCACATGATTATGTGATAAGATTTCCATAACAAAAATTATCTTAGAATTAGTATGATGAGCTTATTAAAGCTCTCATTTTCTTATGCGAGAGTAATGTTGGAGATTGTAAGCTCTTGCATTAATTGTGTAAATTCTTTTCCTTGTTTAATAAAATTTATGTGTCTGAGGACACTTCTTCTATATGGGAGAAAACCCAGCTGGAAGGTGGGGATTATGCTCTACTCTCTTTTCTTCAATTATGAATAGTAGGTACAAAGAAATGGGCTCTCACTATGGAGTTTCCTTTGACACTATGGCCTCAACGACTGCTGTAGAATCTCTTAAATCCTCTATTATGCTATAAAAATATTGCTCTTATATGCTCTGCTCAACTATGGAACAAATACAAAGCTAAAGAATGGGACCCTTTCTCCTCTTAGCGGCCCAGTATTTAAGATAACCCAATAGTCATTTAAGGTTATGGTTTTGACTTCCTCAACCCTCAATTAGTAATCAAGTTTGGATCTTCTAGAATATTCTTGAAATTCCACACAAGGATAGCCCCATATGTGTGAGTAATGGGGGTTGATGTGGAATCCACTTGTACCATGTTGTTCAACAAGGTTGGTCAACTTTCCAGAGTCATAACTTTTGCATACAAGCTTAGATTGAGGTATTGTATGCACCTTTGGACAAATTTTTTTTCTTTAGTATCAAATAATTTTATTGAGCCCTCAACTTTCAAAGAGGAAGTAAAGCATGAAGAATGGCAAAAAGCAATGGTTGATGAGTATAAAATAGTGATTGAAAATGGGACTTGGAAACTTGTTAATTGCCCACTGTATGTTAAACCCATCGGATGCAAGTGGGTTTACTGAATCAAGTATAATTCAGAAAGAACGATATACACGTATAAGGAAATACTTGTAGCCAAGGATTTTGTACAACGGGAAGGGATTGATTATGAAGAAACTTTTGCAGCAACAACAAAGTGGAACACAATTCGAATCGTACTTGCATTATCAATTCAAAAAGGATGGAAAGTACATCAAATGGATGTCAAAAGTGCCTTCCTCAATGGATATGTGCAGGAAGAAGTCTATATGACTCAACGTCTTGGTTTTCAGCTCGAAGGATATGAAAAAAAAGTTTATAAGTTGATCAATGTAATGAGCCAAATTCTTAAGATATCATAACTGAATAGATGTACACACCATGTACATAATGTGAGCATGGAGAAGAACTCGAACTCCAAGATATATAAGTTACACAATAATTCCTTAAATAATAGGAGAACCTCTTCCAAATAATAAGTTACATTCATACTTCACAATTCACATCTCTCCAATAATAAATACATGATCTCTACACATACCTATTCACACTTGCACATGAGTCCCCTTTACTATTAGGCCGATCCTATTACATATATATTTACAGATTACATGTACATTTAGGCCCATATATTCCCCTCCTTGGGGTCATATCATATACATCTATCCCTATCTTTGCTCCCCTTGGGTCATAACGTAGTACCCTCCTTAAAAAAATTTGTCCTCAAAGCTTTGCAATTAAAGGATTCACATGCAATGAAACCAAGTAATATGATTTCCTTATGTTCCTACATTATTCCTTCCATTGATGATGATCCATCCATCGAAAATCAATTATTTTCGGTCGTAATCCTTGGTGTCTGGTTGTTGCATAATTTGCTTTCTCTTGATTCCATGTATCGTTGTTGAAGCTTCTCCAATTTGTAGTAGATGTTGGTCTATGATAATATATTGTTGAATAATGGTTTTGTGATGCCATATTCCATGAATATTTACAAGTATTCCATCTTCTTCCTTCATAATTCTAATATCAACCTTCTTGTCTTCCTTGAAATGTTTCCTAGTAAGGAGGGTGTCAATATGGTTCCACTTTTGACGGTTTTTCTTCACTCTGCAGGTGCATTTCATCTATATTCTTTTCAGAGACAATGAAATCCTCTATCTTCATTTATTGCTCTTTGATTATTCTAGCCTTGGAGATAATACCATCATATTTGGCATGTACATCCTCTAGATGGAGTTCAAATTATTCAAGTATCCTCTGGTGACCTTCTTGAATATTGTCTTCTTTCTCCTTTTGAAGTTGCAATGTGAACCCATCTATCAAATTCTAACGTCCTTCTTTAATTCTAGATTACATTTATGATTTTACCTCATTAGTTTTAAGGATTCCTCAACCTTCTTGTAAATTTCCTCTTCCAGTCTTTTGGTAGATTCTTCATCCAAGATCCTTCTCTCTTCTTGATTTTGATAATCCTTCTTCTCTTCTTTCAATATTTTAACTTCATCTAGTAGTCTTTTTATTATGGTTTCGTAATCTACATGTCTATTCATATTTCTTTTTCAAATCTTCCCTTGAATCATCATTTTCCAACTTTATTTTGCTACTCTTTTCTTTCTTTAAGTTCTTAACATCCTTAATGAGTGATTCATTAAGGGATCGTATCCGAGATAGATCCTCACCATTCTTCTTAATCTCTTCATTTTTATTTTAATTCATCTTGAATTGTATACAATTCCTCCATTTTTCTATCCTTCATCCATTTATCTGCGAAGCATTTTTCAAATACTTCCCAAGTGGAGTAGAGTCTAGTATCATCCATACTTATCCACCACTTTCGACCTTCACCAAAAAGATAAATACTTGCTCCAATATAATATTCTATTTTTTCTCTTTCCAATGGTTTTTGAATCAGCTCAATCATACATCCCAATCATCCCCCCTTGGGTCATAACAATCAAGGCATTGAATGGATTGAAACAAGCTCCCAGATCTAGGTATCTGAAAATGGATGATTACCTTCGTAAAGTTGGATTTAAGCGAAGTGAACCTGATGATACCTTATATTTGTTCCCACAGGGTAAAAATATGACGATTTTAGTAATGTACGTAGATGACTTGATCATTACTGGGAACAATGATGGGCACATTTTCCAAGTCAAGAGGAAAATACAGGTTGGAATCAAGATGATAGATTTGGGATTACTTCATTACTATCTTGGAGTTAAAGTATTACAACATTCAAACAACATTTTCAAGTGAGGATGAGCCAATCATTCAAGCAGATAAAAAGAAACACTTGGAATTTGAGATGCATGTTATAGCAAAGGTGTTCTTTATTTAGACTATACTAATGAATGTAGCAACTCCCCGTGTCAGCATCAAATCAATAATGTAGTGATATAGTAACTTGTAAAAAATTTAGAAAGGGGGGAACCCAATGAAAATCTCTCAAACAAGATATTTTTAGTGGGTAGTTGTGGGAGCACAAAAGAAGGAGACTTACTAGGAAGAACCAATTATCTATGATTCTAGATGTCCCTTTAGATAAAATCACTCTGTTCCTTTGTCTTCTAAATAGATTCAACAGTTCTTGCACTTTGGATCCCACATCATTTAGATTTTCTTTAGACCGTTCACATGAACCAGACCATATGAACTCTTGCATAATTCTAGTGAGAAATAAAGTATTTATTCATTTATTTCGTTCATACGCAGAGATCATTAGAAGAATGGTACACCACAAGGGAGAATATATGATTGTTTATATACTGAAGTGTGTTTCGCATATCTATTTTCTCAGAATTGCTTTGCTTCCAGTGAGCATCCATAGCCCCGATGAATTTTCCCTAGTATCATACAAGCATGGCCCCACTTCCAACAAGAATCCATAGCCTCGGTGGGTTTACTTGTACTTCCCACACTAATAATAGTGCTTTCAACTTATAATTTTTTTATAGAATTCACCCATTAAGACTTGTAATTTATGTATTGATTTTGCAACATGGATGTTTAGAAAGCAGGGTGATACGAGATTTTCTTTGATATGCTAGTCTCAATCGGTGATTTTTCCTGATGGGTCCAATCTCATAAGTCACTGATGTATCTTAATATTCAAATGTATTGGGGAAGGGTCACAAGAATTACACATAAGACATTTGTGGCTAGTTTTCTTCTTGAAATTTCAATAATTTAGTTCAACTTGCTATGAGAGTGACCACACAGTGACAATTTATCTGCTATCAACTTCCTAAATGTTATGGATCACTAATATGGGGTTTATTCTTGAAACATATATGAACAAGTTGCTTAATTTTTATGTAACAATTACTGTCAATTTATGAGCACTGATAGCAAGTAATTAAATCACTAAGAAATACATGAAGAGATACTTTCGCAGGGAGTTGTGTAAACTTTTGTTAAACAATCAAGAATTTATGTACGAATATTAATGATTAATTGGTCATGATTGGAAAAGACTTTAATCTGAAACAAAAAAGGGAAAAAATAGAGAACTCAAAATAAAAAACCGAAACATGAAAACTTCAATCAAATAGAAACTGCAATAGGAAAAAGCGAATTCTAAAAGAATCCTAATATGTGCAAGACTACATCACTGAAGGTGATTAGGAGAAGTATCTTTTTAGAAATTGTCCATTAACAGGGAGCTCCTCCAAGTATCCCTCCAATGTCCCGAGTCTAAAATTTCCTGGTCCAATCTTTTCATAAATCTAGTATGGGCCTGACCATAATTTTTGGAATTTAGGGTGTTTCCCTTTCATTTCATTGGCTTTGTCCCATTTTAGTACTAGATCGCCTACTTGAAAATATTTGTTACCCAACGAAGTTTTGTCAAACCATATTTTAATTAGTTCTGGATGTTGCATTAGGTTTTGTTTAGATTTTTCCCTTTCTTTGTCTTGTTGGTTGTGGAGCTTGATTATCTTCCTAATTCATATGTAGGTCACATATATGATGGTAGAAGTTATGTTAGGTTTTTTTCCCTAGAAGGAAACCCTCTTTTACGTATGAGGGAATTTTATTGTGGCGGTAGAAGAATGTGAATATTGAATTTGAAGAGAGGAAACTGTGAGAGAAAGAAGAGGAAGTTACAATGAATATGTTGTAGGTTGTATCCCTTCATTTGTTGGATAATAATAAAGGAAGGACCTAGAAATTTCTTTGGTGGATGTAGCCCACATTGGGAGAACCACCTATATCTGTGTTTCTATTATATTGTGTATATTTTTGTTTTATTTCTATATTTGTTTTATTTTATTGCTTGTTAGAAGCAGGCCAAAGTGGAAAAGCAAGGTGATTTTGGAAAAGAAAGCATGCACGAGGAAAGCGACAACTGGAAGGAAGAACAACACACATGCATGCAAGGAAGACCTAACGATGTTAGAGTTAGGGTTTTGGTAATGTATTGTAATGGATGAAGAGCCATAAACATATAAATATAGATACTGAGGTATCATAGAGGGGTTCAAAGTATTATCGAGTTTAGCTAGTTATGTATGAGTTGATGCAATATGTAATATTCTGTTGTATGACCTAATTTTGTAAGTTGTTGAGCTAGAGAGGACTGGGGAGGGTACATATTGAGGGTTAGATCACAGGCTGAGGAGCCTGGTGCGATCTAGTCCACCTCATATAGATCTTACCCAATTGAGGAGAATTGTAATGCACGCGACGCCGTAGATGCGAAAATACTATAATAAAAGAGCCGAGAGCCAGATCTTTGTGGATGTAGCCCAGGAGGGGGTTAACCATGGTAAAATATATGTTGTGTGATGAATGCATGCATATCTTTATTGTCTTCAGTAGTTATTGTTATGTTTAATGAATAAGTTTCTAGATTTCTTGCGTATTCGCAAATGACAATATATTGTGTTTACAAGTTATAATAGTGGTTCAATATATAGTTCTCATATATCACACTCAATCCTAGGTTGTAAACACATGAGTATTACAACCACCCATTAAATCTATCTCGGGTGAGACTGCGCAGCGTACCCTGTGCGCTGTGTTTCCTTCCAGTTTACTAGGAGGGTCGATAGTTTTAGAGGCTTTGTTGGAAACCCGAACAAACATGAACTCTGGGTCATTAACCTCAGACCTTATATAGGAGAAAGTAAAACCAACAAATGGTTCCGTTGCCATTGGTAGGAACATGAGAGGATTGAGTAGATACGAAGAAGCAAAAGAATATTAAAGCAGAAAAGAAAGCAATGAGCTACTAGAAGGGGATGTTGAGACCATGGAATCCCACCAAAGAAGAGATCAAAAGCTGGTTGAGAACAAAAGAGATGGAGTTTTCACAGAAAGACAACAAAAACCCTAGAATAACACCCCACAAATATCTTGAGAAATACGTGTTCACTGATCTGCATGGAGTCTTTTTCTGTGATTTCTCACACTTATTGCAGGAGTGGATACTAAGGTTGAAGGATAACCACACAATGAACCAGATTCGACAGTTAGAGTGGACCCCAGTACAGATCGAGCAGCTACAGCAGGTGAACAACAAATTCACCTGCGCAGTAGATTTTTGGCTTGACATTATTGAGGCAGGTTTTATAACAGAGTTTGCAGTCGACACAATGAAGTCATATAGTGCAGCAGAGAAAGAGTTTCTAAGTTGACCTTGAGGAAGGTACATTCGATCGCTGTATACTTCTATTAAGATATTGCTATATATCAAAGGTGTACTGACAATGGAGTCAGACAACTAAACTTCCCTGCATGCATGGGGGAAGGGGGGAAGCACTGACAGAAATAGGAGAAATGGAAGGAGGAAACGATAAGGGCAAGAAGGAGGAACCCTTGGACCCAATCATGATGAATGATGACTATATCAATCTAGAAAGATGTGTAGCAGAGTACCCTACCAATATAAGGTGAATACCAAGAAGAGAGCCATAGCCATGAGGGAAGGCTTGGCGAGTGATGAGGAAGAGGTAGAGGATCTTCGGGCTGTGGGGCAGATTGAGGAAATCTTGCTCGTAACATATGAGAGGAAGATGAGAGGTCCAAGAACGGGAAGCAAAGGAAACAATCCTATCCATATTAATGTCAGTGTGGAACCCATAAACCCATGTGTGACTAATACACCAAAGAGAACACCACCATTTAGACAACCGAAGTTTAGAAGCAGTCAGACAACAAGAAGTACATCTACACAAGGAACAACAACTGGAGGGACCAGTTAAGGCAACACTAGTCAAGCATCTACATCGCACAGAGGTGGTAGTTTGACATTCAGAATGGCAGGACACGATCCTACCATTAGGTTACTAGAATTCAAAGGCAAAGCATCGGAGGACCCGAAAAGACATTTGTTCATCTGTGATAAGATTTGGCAAGCAAAACAGATCATATATGAAGACACTAAACTGACACATCTAGCGATTACAATAAGGGATCATGCATTGGATTGGTATATGATTTTATCTACAAACAATCCACCAGGGAAAACTTGAACAATTGCAGATATCAAGAAACTACTAATAAACGAATTCCAGAAGCCGAGTTCAAAGGATCAGTACATGAATGAGATGATCGAAATTAGACAAAAAATGGGAGAATCTGTATGGGAGATTGACCAAAGATTCAAGCGACTGAAGGGAAATTTGAAATATCTCATGATCGATATGCAACATAGGCACCTATTCATCAATTCATTGCTACCACACTTAAAGTATCCACTGTGACAACAGAAGTTCCAGATGCAGGCAGAGGCTCTGCAGGCAGCCCTGCAACTGGAAGAAAACCAGTATTAGCAGACAGACCCAACTATCAAAGAACTGAAGGAGGATCTGAAGAAATTAACATTTCTGTTAAACCAGAATAAAAGTAAGGACAAACGAGAAGCCGTTTGGTGTACTACATGCAGGATGGAAGGACACCACAAGAACGAATGCCCAACATTCACGCAGTATATGGTAGCAAGAATGCCAAATCCGTCACCATAGGAGGACTATGGTGTGAAATCCGCAAGAAATTGGATCATGATCCATATCACTACATGATGATGCATGAATACCAGACAGTCCCGAATAATTCATATTTCAACTTTTGCAAGTCAGTAGGCCATGATGACAAAGATTGTAGAATTATGGAGTTGATGCGAGAAAGGACATCAGATGCATATAGAGTGTAGACAGAAATGATGACTGGGAAAGCTGCACCACAGTTTAATCAAGTCCCAGCCCCATACAACACTGCACAACAATAGTATAATACCGCGCAACAACCATATAATAACGCGCAGCCAAAGTACAACATGACACAGCCTCAGTATAATATCGCGTAGTATAATCAGGCACCTCAGTATAATGCGCCGAGAGGAGATCGAGTAGGCTACAAAGGTTTCGAATGAGGGAGAGGAGGTTTTGGACAAGGTAGAGGACCAGTGGTATGTCACAATTTCCAACAACCAAAACATTATGCAAGAGAATGTCCACTTCCACCAACAACTTGTATGTATTTTCGCACATCAAACCATGATACAGAGGAATGTCCGACACTATTAGTAAAGATCCAGGAAAAGAGGAACCAGAACAACCATAATGTTCAGTGGATTTCATCTGAAGCAAAAGATGAAGGACGAAACATCAACATAGTTACCCGTGGAGGAGCTAAAACAGGAAATGACGTAGTTTGAAAAGAGCCAGTACAAAACCAATGGGTGGAGAAGAACGCTGAACCAAGGAAGCAGTTCGACGCATAGAAGGAGAAGGAGATATTTAAGCAAGCAATACAAGGAATTTCATAAGGAAGATAGGGCATCGACATCAACTATGCAGCAAAGCAAGGAAGCACCGGAGTACGAGATGCCTCTGCTATTGGATCATACCAATGAAATGCAAACCATGGAACAAGTAAATACAATCAAAGGATTTTTGCAAACATGTGTAAAGGTATTAAATGATCCATCATCTATGAAAATATTACAAAACATACTAGAAAAATGTAGTGTTATCGGATAAATCGATAGGTGCTGACACTAACAGATCTCCCTAGATCCACCTAGATCTAGAACAAAATAGGACAGGACATGACTCTTTCTCTAAGTTGCAATCATTGAATATACTACCTAGAAGGAATGTGTGACATACCTTTATATCGCTTCCTTATGTCTCTGTTGTTCCTACTTCTCTCCGGTGCTCTTGCGAAATCAGGTCCAAGACTACACAAGCCAACCCAAGTGAAGATAGCAAAGTATATTCAATGTCAACCTATGCATTTGATCAAGGAGTTATGCAATAAAATAAGAGTGATTTTATGGGAAAGGGACATGCCGCTGTATTATATTAAATGAAAGTAGAATATACAAACAGATCACCTTGATGTCGTAAGCTTCCTTTCAGTGACCCTTGGTTCCAACACACACACTTGCTCTATATTTTCATGAAGAAGATCCAATACAACTTGATAGACCAAATAGAGTCTTCAAGATTCTATCCAAGTAGAGTTCTTCACACAATTCTTTCACCAATTCTTCATTCAATCTTGCTTAACCTTTTCCATGAGAAACATTTCAATATACAGGAGAAGGAGAGATGGTTAAATGGATGAGGATGATCCCACCAAATCTAAGAAGTTAGTAGAATGCCAACCATGCGAATGCCAACTCATTTTCTAGAAGATCCCCTTCTAGAACATTCGTGACCTCTTCTCTTTTTCAAGCTTAAAAACAGGTTCGCACCCTAGCTATAGAGCAGACTACGAACAATTTTCACCCTAAGTGTGGGTTGCCTTGTGAGAATGAAGGATTTTCGCACCCTATAACATAGGCAACCTGTGAACTCATCTTAAAAATGTGTTTTTTTGAAGAAGACAACAGTCACTTTTCTTAGGAGAAAAGTCCTTGTGGGAGCCTGAATACATCACTTGTAGAGACATCACCAGAGTGACCAAAATAATGTGTAATAGAATGCCCCCCAAAGTATGAGGCTGGAACTTGTGACAGCCAAAATACTTTGTAAAATGCGTGTGTGTGTCAGAAACAAGGAGCGCACCAAATTGAAAACCTGTAAACAACCAAGCATCTGCAAAATATAATACTAGTTCTGAGGTAGGAATTCCCATGCTCAGATAAAAAATGAAGGGAATCATAAATGTAGGTCATGGCCACCAATCATACACCATGGATCCATGTCGTCAAAATGCTACATAGCCACTAGGAATACACTGTGGATCTATGTGAGAAGACTTGAATTAAGACATAGCCACATAACATACAAAGTGGATCTATGTGCCGATACAAATCATACATACTCCATCGTAGTCTGGATAAAAAAGATGAGACCTAGGGTCTTCAATCCCATCACATTCTAATATATACCATGAAAGTACAAATCTAGCCATGCGATTACATGTGTTGAATTCGAACACGATAGAAACCACTTGATTACTGGTCATTGATGAAAACCATTAACAAGTGCGAGGGAAATCACCATTGATGTCAATGACTCCCAAGGTACCGAAGTACATTCCGAACAAATGTGAACGAATGAGCTGAAGTCGAGCATGTGGCAGAATCTCTCGATCAGGGATCAATAATGTGAAACCCTTGTCGAAAGCGAAGAGACCTACCATTAAGGTATGCAGGTTCCAAGGTAATAAATGATTTCTAAGTCTCATTCCTAGATAATGAGTTGGAGTCGATGGAAAAAGACTCGTCATAGGAGGGCCTTGATGTATCCCCCATCAATGGAATGAAATAAGCAACAGATTTTGAGGGTGAAACAATGTATGAATAAGGGTTGAAACGGACACAGGGAAGGCCGACATAGTAAGAATGGACAACTGCAGATGGATGACTCAATAGAGGGCTCGTTTGAACTTCTCTTGAACATATGAACGACACGACCAAGGACTTGGTAGCACTGACTTAAAGATGACCCAAGATATGAACTTGTAGCAAGTTGAACGAGAGACAAATGGATTTCCCAACCCAAATTCAAATGATGAATAGGGGGTGTCATGTTCAACAATGACACTTACTACCATTAATATGAATACAGAAAAATATCCCTTTCCCAAAATTTCCCCCACCATTTCTGGCGAGTACCTCTTTATTTTTACACAAGCTTGAGGAGGATAACATATGCTTGTTGATGTAAGCTCATCCTTCAGATGAGTCCCTTGGAGTATATTTAACGAACCCTAGGAAGGAGTTGTTCGGTCCCATTATGGGTCTTTCAATGTTTGTTTAAGGAGTCCAAGGATAGAAAACTTGGGAGTTTTTCATGTTTTGAGAGTCTAAAAAAAAATTAAAGAGAACTCTCCCAATTCCTTTTTCGTAAATAAGTTCGACGAGACCGAAAAAGTGATAAACTATTGCCCGTCGAACGTTTTCTTCAAATACTTTAACGAGCGTGAAAAGAACAATATCGCTCGACAATCTTTTCATTTTTATGGAGCGTGAAAAGAGATTAAAGGATACTCCCTTACGTTCGTCATTTTCGTGTTACCATGACGAGTACGAAAAGACGAGAAAAAGTATACTCGGTTACATTCTCATATATTTTCGAGCGCGAGAACGAATGAAGACTGAGCTCGAGTTTTTTCCTACAAAAACCCTAAAAAAGTAGTCGTACATGCAACAAAAAGAAAAACACCCGTACCCCCTCGTTCGGACTTTGAAGTTGCTATATCTGTGAAAAACCATACTCACAAGGCTATTAGGGCATTAGGTTTTATAAGAAAATCATTAAAAATAATATAAAAAACCAATAAGAAATGGTAAAAAGTGAATAAATATGGGTGAAAAGGACTTTTTACCATTTTATTGTTACTTTGCCAAAAACTTATCCAACATACCTCATTTTCCCCCAAATTTCTTTGCTCAATTGCGGGAGGCACAAGCGATCATTCGGTGAATGGTTTCAGCCAACGAGGTAAGCTCTTTATCCTTCAACGTTTCCATGGTTTATTTTTGGTTTTTATTGGCAATTTTTAGAGTGTTAAGTCCGTTTTAGGGTCGGACCATGTGCTCAAGCATTCTCGTAGGTGGGCCTTACGAGACCTGCGAGAATCTAAGATTCTCGTAGGTGGGCCTTAGGGCACCTACGAGAATCTCGCATTGGGCAAATGGTTCACCTGCGGGGGCCAAAAAATGGATTTTAAAGTGAGGTTTTGCTCAATAAAAATTATGTAAGAGTTTAAAACAAGTTGTTGACTACCCTCTCATGGATATTTTGCAGGTGTTTGACCATCACGATGTTGGAATGGAGAGAAAGAGAACATGATGAGGATGATGCCATTGCCGGGAATGACCTGGGTACAGTCGCTGCCCTCCGAGATTGTGGGCTCTTGAAATTTTTAAAGATCTCGAGCATGAGAGCCCAACTTAGGTTGTTGGAATACCTGGTCCATGTGTGGGACATGGATCAATAGTTATTTCACATGGGAGTCCATACGCTAACATTAGATATCGAGGATATCTATTTTCTGATGGGGTTTTCACGACGTGGATACCATGCTACTTTGAGCAGAGGTAGAGGCGACAGACTCCCTATGAGTGAGTATGTTTGCCAGTATTGTGTTCTTGAGGCAGAGAGAAGCAAGGGTAAGGTTTCCATTTGGGGGGTCCAAGATTTGACCCTATAGACCATCTTGTTTACTATTGCATGCATGGCTGGGAGCGCAGCTTCGCACATGGCTCTCCAAAGCTATTTCCAATATGCCATAGAGTGCACAGAGCCTCGGGTTTTTAACTGGATGGACAGAATTCTCTGTAGTATGAAGAGACAATTGACGAAGTGCAGGAAGGGTGAATTGAAGCAGTTTGGGTATGGGTCACTTTTGGTGTCATTCTTCCTTGAGAGGGTCCCACTGTTGTGACTATAGGTTGATTGGGGTTTACCGGCCCCACAGGATCCGAGGATGCTGAGGTGGCATAACCTCATGGCTCGACATGTAGCTGGGCTTATAATCAAGTATAATGATTCATTTTTTGACTGGTTGAGGCCCCAGATGCTGATGATCGACGACTACACATATGGTAGTTTGGATTTTCAAGGGGATCTGGATTTGGTCTTGCCTGAGGACGCTTAGTGGGGTGACTTAGGTGAGAAGTACACATTTTGTTCTTTTTAAATGTTTTTGCAAATTTTATTATATGAAATGTTTTTATGTTGATCCAAGGACTAATAAAAAAATTTCTTTTTGATGACATAGATGTGGGGTCGTATTGACCTCCAGGAACATCTCCCATTCAAAGGCGAGGAGAAGTGGCTCCAGTGGCAAGATGGGATGCCGAAGACTATGAGGCAATGGAACAGAACTTAGAGGGGTTGACTGCGGACGTCCCAGACATTGCTATTGGGGAGATTCTGAGACGTTATCAGCACCATACTATGGGTGTGTCCGAGTCTCTCAGTCGATCGTAGGGTAGGCCGAGCAGTTGTGTGTTATCATGAGCATCATCCGTGATGCTATTTTGTAGAAGCTATGGGCTTCGTATTTTGAGATTTTGATACTTGGACAGAAACTTTTTGTAAAAACTTTTGATCATTATATACATATATATGGCTTCTAAAGCCTTATTTTGTGTTGTGTTATACATGTGATGTGTGATTGGTTTATAAATGTTCCAAATGTTTGTTTAACACATAGTTAGCTAAAGCATTAGTCAATGTATTTAGACATCTAGGAATGTGCTGATATTCGATATAATCAAAATAACGTTCCAAGAGGCGAATTCATAAATATACCCGTAATAAAGTAGGACTTTGAATAGCATAGACATTACTTAGTTGTAGTACTACTAGCTGCGAATTGAGTCGTATAACCAGGTGGCGGATATCAAGCGGAATAACATCAATCAACAATTCGATGACGATGCTATATTCCGCAATATTATTGGTCGCATGACCAAGGCACACACCTCGCAGACTGATAAGTTCTTTTGTAGGTGCGTAAATTGCCCATGCAGCAGAAGCAAGGTTTTGAGTACTACGACTAGCGCCATCGGCGAAACCAATGTGGGGTAGCGAAGACTTCGACATCTGGAAACCAAGCACATCGTAAGATAAGTGGTCAGGGGCAGAGACCAAATAACAAAAAAGCATACTAAAGTAACACAAAAAAAGTATGATACAATAAAATACAAGCACTCATACACAGGTGATCTTAAGCATAGTACTCTTTTAAGTACAACCCATTTCTGGGTTCACTAAAATGGATACCATCGTAGTCCATTAACTCGTAGGCTCCTTTCTCCAAAACTCACCTAACGATATAAGGACCTTGCCACATAGCTTCAAATTTTCTGGCTCCTAGCATATCCCAATCTTGTTCATAAAGGAGAACCAGATCACCTTCAGAGAAAACATGTGGCTTGACATGCTTTTCGTATTGGGCTTTGACGCATTTTTTCTGGGCTTCTATAACTAGGGTGGCATCACGATGGGTTTCGTCTAATTGCATGAGATACAATAGACGTTCTTCTTCGACAGAAGTGTTTGGGAGAAGTTTGACGGCTATTTTTAGGGAGGGTATCTCACATTGAATCGGAAAGATGGATTCTAGACCATAGACTAACTGGAATGGTGTAAACCCGGTAGCAAACTTAACGGATGTCTGGTAAGCCCACAATACTGAAAACAACATCGTATGCCAACTCATTTTTTGAATCCCTATCATTCGTCAAAGCATGGTAATGAGGACTTTATTTATTGCTTCAACTTGGCCGTTGGCTTGTGGGTAATAGGGTGTTGAGTTTTCATGGCCAAGACCCAACTTTTCAGTGAGTTCAGACATCATGAAGTTTCTAAAGTGGCTACCATGATCAGTAACGATAGCCTGAGGAATGCCAAATCGAGCAATGATGTGATTGAATATGAATAATGCCGTAGTCTTTCCGGTATTGTCGAATGTTGGCATCGCCTCAGCCCATGTCGTAAAATAATCTACGACTACAATAATGTATCCATGCCCCCCGGTCGAGTGAGGGTGACATGTCATGAAATTGATACCCCATTTCGTAAAAGGACCAACAAAGACCATAGGGTGTAGAGGAGTAGGGTGTGATCGTATTTTATTGTTGTAGGTTTGGCAAGCATGGCATTTTTGGACAACAATTATACAATCATTGAATAAAGAAGGCCAAAAATACCCTGCTCGTAAGATCTTCTGGGCAGTAGCATACCCAGACATGTGACCATGACAGGCTCCAAAATGCCATTCATTCAGGGCTTTCTCGGCTTTGTCAAACGTGAGGCAGCGTCGAAAAATGGAGTCAATCCCACGACGATAAAGAGTATCACCGAGGATAATATACTGACGGGCTTGGTAGCGTATTCAATGACGGTCAATACTAGACAAATTGGGCCAGAAAGTTTGGTTTTGGAGATATATGATGATATCTCCATACCAATGGTCATCAGAACTGATCAGGAAAAAAGATTCATTAGGTAATGAATCTTCTGCTACATTTTCCATCTCAGAGCAAGGAAGGTTGCATATCAACTTGGCAAACACCAATGGTTTATTGGACTTAGCGTGTTCAAATTCTAAGTCAAACTCCTGGAGTATTACGATCCATTTGGAGTATTTTCCCCCTAGCAATTGACGTGTAAGAATGTGTTGCATAGGGTTGCAGTTAGAAATCACCGTAGTTTTGCGTAAAAGGATATAGTGCCAGAAACGTTGAACAACTTGGACGGCTGCCAAGGCCAATTTTTCAACATGTAAATACTTGGTTTTGGTAGTCGTGAGACTTCAAATCAAGTAATAAATGACATGTTTGTCATGAGAGTCATCCTCTTGGACGAGAACCATAGCGATGGTATAGTCCAAGGATGTGAGGTAAAGGAAATAATCCTGACTGTAATCAGGTGGGAAGAGTAATGGGGTACATGTTAAAGACAGTTTCAAAGCTTCAAAAGCTTTGTTGGTAGTGGTATCCCATATGAACTCAGAACCTTTCTTAAGCAGTCATGTAAATCCGAGAGTTAGCTCAACATAGTTTGGGATGAAACGACGAAGAAAGTTTGCCTTCCCTTGCAAACTTTGTAACTGGAAAAGTGAGGAAGGAGGAGGAAGATTGAGAATCACCTTGACTTTCAAAGGATCTACCCTGATCCCTTGACGTGAAACAATAAATCCCAGCAGTCGGCTAGATTCTATGCAAAAAACACATTTGTGTGGATTCAAGCGTATATGGTAAAATCGACATTGAAGGAAAATGGAGCGAAGGTGTGTTGGATGATCTACACGGCGCATGGAATGACCGAGTAAGTCATCGAGATATGGCTACACAATGTGCTTTATATCATGGAAGGCATAAGACATAACACACTGAAAATTTGCGCTGACATTCTTTAAACCGAATGGAAGTTTTCGATAGGCGAAAGTGCCCCAAGGACAAATAAAAGCGGTCTTGTGTTGGTCCGCGGGTATGATATTGATTTGATTATATCCAGAGAAACCATCCATCAGAGAGAAGATTTCACTTTCAACACAATCGTCGACAATCTAGTCAACGAAGGGGGTAGGAAAGTTGTCTTTAGGACAAGCTTTGTTGATGTCTCTATAATCAACGCACACACGGATCGTGCCTTGTTTCTTGTTAATCAGAACAAGATCGGAAACCCAGTCAGTTAGAGCCATCGGGTAAATGAAGCCAGCCTTAAGAAGTTTCTCAACTTCAAGCTTGATAGCGGTTGTTTTACATGGGTGGACCAGACGAAGTTGTTGCCGGATGGGTTTAGCACCCGGGTATGTCTTAATTTCATGTACCATAATGTCGGGGTCAATACCTGGAATTTCTTCATAGATCCATGTGAAGACGTCACAAAATTCTTGGAAAAGAGACTTGTAGATGACAACTTCGTCATGGGAACATGAAGCTCCAATATGCACATTTTCGACAATGCTAGGTTTTATGGATATGTCGAGGGGGAGGGTGGGTGAGATATTACTTAAGTTCCCTTCATAGAACAGATCATGTGTAGACTCGGGAATGGTATAAATGATGACAATGATTGACGGGGTCGAGATCCATTGGTAACCCTCGATGGTGTGTTGTTCCAGGAAGAGGATGGAACGATGATGTCCATCATCCCAAGGGGTGTCTTCCATGGACATAACAGACATAATCATCTCGTCTACAGGAAAAATGATGCAGAATGTATCCGAAGATAAATCACCAAGAGAGGGGGTAGAAGGGGTTGTCGATTAAGTGGCTTGATAAGCAGATTCGACCGGACTCAAAGGAATTTCATTGCCATAACGAAGATGATCGCTGGGGTTGGGTACCATCCATGGATTGTAAGACACAGGGGTTCCGTGAACAGAGGTGGAGATCATGTTGATCGAGGCAACAAATGGATGTGGAACATTGGGTGGTGGAATGGGGAAAGTACCCATCAAAGAGGAATCTTTAAGAAGATCCATACCGATGTTCTCGTATCCAGGGGGGTTTTTTGCAATAAAAGGTACATTGTCGGTACGTGCATCGAAGTGAAAGAAGGCTAATTGGTCTATGGTAACTACTTTTCTTTGATGTGGAAAACGTACAACATGGAAAAGAGTGGACACAATTGCATGCATGGAATCGATCCAGCTACGACCAAGTAAAAGGTTGTAATTGAAAGGTGCGTCAAAGACCTCCACTTCAATGTTGACCATTTTTCCTTCTAACGTAATAGGCAATGAAGGGAGGACACTGTAAGGCTTAAAACCAGAGCCATTGAAGGCTTTGAGCGTGTTGTGGGATTTGATTAAAGGAGGAGAGCCAATGGCTTTCCAACAGGTAATAGACATGACACAGGTCGAGGCACCCTCATCAATAACTATTGTACAAATGTTCTTGTCAGAGACAATAACTTGTATTTGGAATGGGAGTTGAGGGGGTAACCTTGGAATGTGATCTTCCAAGTAAAAAATTATTAAATTTGTATCAGTAGGGTTGATTCCACCAATAGATTTCAATAGTGCCTTTCGTTGTATGGGACAACTCTGAAGGACTTCGAGGGATGACATCGCGGAGGGTGCTTGGGCTAGATCTTCGACAATACTATAGTTCTGGGCAGCACATGCATGAGGATTGAAAGCTAATTTTCGAACAACACCCTTTGGGGGAGGGTGAAGAACTGTATCTAGGCTCGATCGTTCGAGATGAAGAGGACCGTTGGTAGGTGGAGTCATGGGAAATGGTTGGACCAATGAAAGAGGTATTGTATCAACCTTGTCTTTGGAGGAAGAATAATCTTTGTCTCGAGTGGAAAGTGTGATGCCATTCT
The DNA here is from genome assembly GCA_032191745.1 of Picea mariana. NCBI lineage: Eukaryota > Viridiplantae > Streptophyta > Pinopsida > Pinales > Pinaceae > Picea > Picea mariana. Next base: position 20,429 of record JASDQU010687802.1, read on the forward strand.
TCTTTGAATCACCTGTACACATTAAGACATAGGATGTATTGGAGGGGGAAGGTTGGTCATGAATGACCAATTGGGATTGTTGTTGAGAAGGGAAGGGTTGTGACAACACAGCCGGAGTGGGGGGTTTCGGGGTCCCTTGGAGGAACTTAGTAACCTTGGCTTGTCTTGGACAATCCTTAGTGTAGTGATCATCACCATAGATAAGAAAAGGGTATCGGGGTTTGCACTTATCCTTATCGTCAATAGGTTGTGTTTTGGTCTTCTCAGAGTGCGGATTATTTTTATCCTTCATGTTCTTACCCTTTCCTTTTTTGGATTTATTTTTTCCAGTAGGGGTAGATTGAACAGAGTTCACCTAAGAAGTCTTGCTGGTGGGAGGGGTAGGAGACAGAGCATTTTGAACATTAGAAGAAATGGATTTGGGGTTGTTGCTAGAGGTTTGGACGGAATGCGGTTGGGCATGGAAAGTGCCAATCACAACATCAGTTGCATGAGAAGCAATAGGAGTATTTGAAGTAGTAGAAGTAGAAGGATGAGGTGCATCAGGGAGTAAGTCGTAAAGAGTACTCGTTTGTGAGTAAATGAGATCTAGGTATTGGGCATGACTGATTGCTTGTTCTTCTATGAAAACTCCACCCATGGCGATGTCATGAGAGATGCCATTCATGAATGATTTCGTGAACCACTCTGCCAGCAACTGATCAGGAAGTTCAAGTTTGATGAGACGTCATCTCCATCGCCACTCATGAATGTGATCAGAAATATGAGTGGCTTTGGTTTGTTTGAAAGAACTCAAAATTTCGGTTCCCGTTTCATAGCGGATTGGTAACTAGTAGTGGGTGAGGAAAGCCATAGCAAGGGTGTTGAAGTCGGTGAAGAATCCTCATGGTAATTCTATATACCACTTCGCGGTGGAACCTATGAGGGTTCGTTGAAAAAGGCATAAACGAATAGAGTCATCCATCAAGGAGTTGGATGAGCACCAAAGGTGAAAAGTCATTACATGATTGTTCGGGTCCTCTCCCGATTTACCATCAAATTTGGGGTTGTCGGATGGTAGTTTGGCTGGTATGGCGGGCCATTGAGGAGAGTGACGGATCAGGTCATTTAAAATTCTTGATAGATCGGGGAGGTCTAGGGTGGCTAAGAAGGGTAGCTGTCTATTCACGTGTGGGTACTGGTGACTCTGGGGAGGGAGTCCCATTGGTAGACTAGTGGGACCATAAGAAGTTTGCATATAATGCGAAGACTCGAGCAGATTCGGTTGTTGGTGTGGAGGCAAGTAATTCATAGGGTTGTACCCTTGAACAGGGGCTTGGGGTTGAACATTCAAGCCCCAAATAGGATTAGACGTACCTGGATATGGTTGGCCTATACTAGGGGGCATGAAGGAGCTAGCTTGAGGCTGTTGCCCCTCAGTCGAGTGAGGATTATGTTGAATAAGATAATTCCAATACTGGGCCAAGGATGGAGGTATGTTTTTTCCATAGGGTGGGGTAGGTGGGGGTTGCCCTCCAATCAGGGGTTGCATCCCAATTGGGATTTGTCCTACAAAATGAGATTGGGTTTGGCCTCCTTGGTGAAATTGTCCACCAACAAGAATCTGGTAATTAGGTGTGAAAGACGGGATGGTGCCACTAGGATCGGTGCCTCCGATAGAGGATGGAAGAGGTCCTCTGAAAGGGTGTCGAGGAAGTGTTGGAATGAAACTGGAAACAAGATGGTACCCAGAAGGAGTGGAAATGCCAGGAGTCCCAGATGTGATTTGTGTAGGAGCAGGAATAGAATCTAGGCAAAAGCATTGGGGTGAATCTAGGTGAAAGCGACGTGCCAATGGGAGATTGGCTAACCACTATAGTCCTGGTGTGAGGACTCATAGTATCTAGGACCATTGTGTAATGGACCGTTTGTAGGGGGATAGTCAAGATGTGGTCGGCTGGTGGAGCATCTATACCAGGAAAATAATATGCAGTAGTAAAAGGTATTGTGCCTGGACTAGTTGTTTCAGGCAGCTCAAGTGTGACAGTGATATCAATGCCTGCTCCTGAGCCAAAGAGATCCCGTCTAAAAATTTCAGTAGTCCAAAAAGGATCTTGACCCTCAGGTCTTGTGAAAGGTCCGATTGGTAATCCAGAAGACTGAACAACTATTTCTTCAGAAGAATTCACTCGAACAATACATCTCTCAGAGTCGGGAGGAAGTCAGAAATCCTCTCGAGAATTGGTAATTCAGAACCATTCTAGAGAGTTAGTTCTTTCCACTTGTGGAGTGGCAATGTCTTGGACTTCACTCTGTTGAGGAGAGCCCTCCAGTGAGTTGTTAGGCAAGGGTTGAGAACCTTCCATATCTTCTAGGGGTAGGCCTTGCATTCTACATGAATGGCATGGAGGGTCAATTGTGATCGAGTTATAATCTTATGAAAGAAATTCTATGGCTAACCTGGGTAAATAAACAACATACGCTATTAAAATCTAGGAAGAAAAACCAAGCAAATAAGACCTTCCAATTCCGAAGTCACTAGTTGGTGATGAAATCCAACATCACAATGACGAGACAAGAAGGGGCTGGGCGAGGGTGGAAAAGCTATGTTGACAACCTACTTAACGGACTTACACCCTGGTGCAAGCTCCCACACACAATCGTGGGTATACCCTCCAAGGAGTCCGAGTGAGTCTGGCCAACGTCGATTCTAGGTACCGTGAAGACTTACCCCTTCACAGTCACCTTGTGTAAGACCCTAAGAAGATAGGCTACTAAGGTTACCACTAACAACAATGATGCCTGGGGGAACAATCGACAGTTTAATCCACACACAAGGGTAGGGTATCTAGCCCGAAATCAGCTTGAGAGGCTTCCACTCATCATTGTGGGTATACCTTCAAGTGACCCCCGTAATACGTGCAATCTCTACATCGATATCAACAAAGCAAGGTGAGTAACTCTGTCAATCTCAATGCGACCTCAGGTTTGACCCTTATTTGAGAAGGGCTTCCCAGGACAAAATGCTGCAAATGGAATTTGACACTCCTTATCACAAGATACTATTATGTGTTTTGTGCTTTGGAGAGTGTGTCTCACTGCCTATTCCAAATCTCTAGCCTAGCTAATGTTGGTGTAAAAGAGCCCTAGAAAAGTTACTAGTTGACTTTTAAAGTTGCGCAATATTATTAAAGGCTGTTGTTACGCAAAAAGGAGATGGAAATGAAACCAATGTTGTGTGAGACTCTGACCCAACATTGCGTAAATAAGGATGAATGATACAAATTTTTGTTCGATGAATCCTATTTACAGGAGGGAAAGAAGAGTTTTCTAGAACAATGCGAACTACAATGTATGATCTTTTCTGAAATGTAATATCAAACAATCATGAACAATGCAAATTCCCTATTCATTGTCTTTCAATACTTGAATGCTAATATCTTTCGAATACAAGGGTGCTTTAAAATAGAAAAAGTCTTTAATTTTTTATTAGAAACCAAACAACAGGGATGGAACTAAGAAAAAATAAGAAACCAATGAAAAATAAATACACAACAAACACCCAAATCGATCTTTCAATGAAGATAAAAATAACAAACTTACAAGATCGGTCTCTTCAAATGCACATGGGTAAAAATTTTCCAAGTAATAAGCAATTGAAAAGGACAATTAATCTCAACTTTTAATCCAATCAAAGGCTCCTGACCAAACAAGCACTCAGATTTCAGAATCAGAGATTATACCCTTGTTAAGGAAAGGTCAAGAGGTAAAAATTGAGAAAAAATGATCAAGAAGAGCTTTCGATTTCTGAAAACTAATCATTCACGAGATTTGAAGTCAAGAAACATTCAATCACTGGCTAGAGAAGTTCTTCCTAGACACACAAACAAATCTAGGCATCTGAGGACACAAAAGACTTAATCCAAAATTTTTACAAGTGAGTTCGTAGGCTGGCAGTGGGGTACAGTGCGAGAATTAAGGATTATCGCAGGATAGACACAGGCAGATTGTGAGAAGTTCGCACTGAACTGAATACTAGGGTGCAAACTTCAGTGATTCTCACAGGCTACAGAAGGGTGAAGTGCGAGAAGGTTTGTTATCAAGCAAATTTTGGGAAAAAGACAAAACTTCTGAGGGAACTTATGGATCCAAGGAGTCTGTGAGGATATCCTCAAGACTCAGAGATTGATTGGGAATGAAAAATGGTAGGTCAAGAGAAAACAGACAAGAAAAAACCATCGAAATGGGTTGTATCCCTAGTGGAGTCGCCAATTTTGTTATCGAATAAATCGGTAGGTGCAGACACTAACATATCTCCCTAGATCCACCTGGATCTAGAACAAAACAGGACACGACATGACTCTTTCTCTAAGTTGCAATCATTGAATCTACTACCCAAAAGGAATGAGTGACATACCTTTATATCGCTTCCTTATGTCTCTGTTGTTCCTACTTCGCTTCGGTGCTCTTGCGAAATCAGGTCCAAGACTACACAAGCCAACCCAAATGAAGATAGAAAAGTATATTCAATGTCAACCTATGCATATGATCAAGGAGTTATGCAATAAAATAAGAGTGATTTTATGGGAAAGGGACATGCCACTGTATTATATTAAATGAAAGTAGAAGATACAACCAGATTGCCTTGATGTCGCAAGCTTCCTTTTAGTGACCCTTGGTTCCAACACACACACTTGCTCTATATTTTCATGAAGAAGATCCAATACAACTTGATAAAACAAATAGAGTCTTCAAGTTTCTATCCAAGCAGAGTTCTTCACACAATTGTTTCACCAATTCTTCATTCAATCTTTCTTAACCTTTTCCATGAGAAACCTTTCAATATATAGGAGAAGGAGAGATGGTTAAATGGATGAGGATGATCCCACCAAATATGAGAAGTCAGTAGAATTCCAACCATGCGAATGCCAACTCATTTTCTAGAAGATCCACTTCTAGAACCTTTGTGATCTCTTCTCTTTTTCAAGCTTAAAAACAGGTTCGCACCCTACCTATAGAGCAGACTGTGAATAGTTCACACCCTAAGTGTGGGTTGCCTTGCGATAATGAAGGATTTTCGCACCCTATAACATAGGTAGCCTACAAACTGATCTTAAAAATGTGTTTTTTTGGAAGAAGACAACAATCACTTTTCTCAGGCAAAAAGTCCTTGTGGGAGCCTGAATACATCACTTGTAGAGACATCACCAGAGTGACCAAAATAATGTGTAACATGTAGCATCGATATGGAAGGAAAACTAGAACAAAAAATAGTCATTCACCTATATACAAGGAGAAGAACGAGTAGGGATTTCAGACTGAATTCCAACATCGAAGATTTCAATATGGGCGATATCATACTGGATCTAGGATCTGAAGTTAATGTATTACCAAAGAAGACATGGAAATGCATGGGAGAGCCCACATTAGGATATTCACCTGTTCAATTGAAACTGGCAAACCAACACAGAGTTGTACCAATCGATAGACTGAAAGGAGTGATAGTAGACATGGATGGAGTGCGCACTAAAATAGATTTTGAAGTCATTGCAATAGTGGATGACACAACACCTTACACAACATTGCTTGGTCTGGATTGGGCATTTGACAACCAGGCTATAATCAACTTGAAGACTAGGACAATGACATTTGATTCAGGAGAATACAGGGTCATCGCACCATTAGATCCATCGGAAGGGGAGAGGTTTGTAGAACCTACTTTCCTAGACTTAGAGGAAATCAACCAGTTGTATAGAGCAACTACACACGATGAGGATTACATGAACCCAACTGTAGATGGGATACTCAGTTGGCAAAGCATTACTGCATGTATAATTGACTCACATACCGGTTTAGAGAAATGGCAACAAAGGCTACACGAAGTGTCCACGAGAAGATGTGCAAGGATAGACCACGTAGTAAGATGGGTAGGCACGGAAATAAAGGAACCACCCAGTTTCCACAGAATAAACGATTTGGAAACATTCTTGGCATAGTACGAGGATGAAGTTTTAGATAATCAGAAACTGTTAGCACTTGATATAGCACTCAAGGCCACACCTGTAAGATGGTGGGGTGCACACAAAGAGACAATCATAGATTGGTACCAATGTAAGCGGTTGCTGCTGATAAGGTTCAAAGTAGAACAAAAAAACAACAAGCAACAGAGGTACGATGGATAGGGGGCACCAGCAGAACACTTGGAGAAGTGTAGAACACTGTGGAAAATGACACCCCCAGAGGAATGGCCTCATCATTTCATACACACTCTAGAGGGCATACCAGCGAACTAGTATACAGACTAGGAATTGCACAAGGGAACTGTGACCTGGAAAACATTGCAATAGAATTTTACAGTCACTTTTTCATTTGAACATGAAAACCCCAACATAGATGTAGCTCTCAAACAAATAAGAGGAGTGATATTCATCAAGGAACCGAAAGTTGAGCTCATAACAAAAGAGCAACAATGGAATAAACATACAGCTAAGGAATTGTTGTCATGTTACCATGTGCAAGAGGAAGCACCAAATGAAGATGATCCGCATGATATTCAGATCGAAGAAGAATAAGGTGAAAGAGAAGTGGAGGGACCACCTATAGAATCTAAAGTTATTTCCATGCCAATCAAGGTAAAGAAAGTCAACATTGGGATAGTTTAGCATCCTAAAATGGTCATCATTGGATATTACTGGGATGAGAAAACAATAGAAATCATAACAGAGTTACTGTGCGAGTACAACAACTTGTTTCCCACAACATTTACAGATATGAAGGGTATAGCTGGAGAGCTAGGAGAAATGAAGATACCACTCAGACCTGAAGTGAGATCGATCAGACAATGACCATACAGACTGAACCCAATATATAAGCAAAAAGTCAAAGATGAGATCGACAAGATGCTCGAAGCTGGAATCATAGAACGAATCGAAGAATCAGAATGGATAAGCCCGAGGGCAGTGCAGGACAAGAAACAAGGAGGGATAAGGATATGCATCGACTTGAGGAAGTTGAATGATGCATGCCTACATGACCCATTCCCTACACCTTTCATGGATGAAGTGTTAGAGAACGTAGGTGGACATGAAGCTTACTCATTTACTGATGGATTCTCATGCTACCATCAGATCAAGATAGCACAAGAATATAGATACAATACCACGTTTGCGACAGAATGGGGATCCTACTAGTACACAGTCATGCTGTTTGGACTGAAGAATGCATCAACAATATTTTCCAGAGTAGTCATCACCGCGTTTAAGGAATTCATCCACCAGTTTCTCGAAGTATACCTGGATGATTGGACAGTCTACAGTTTGTTGAAAGACCACGTAGAAGTCTTATGCCTGAAGTTAGAAAGATGTAGGCAGTTCTAGATAACACTGAACATAAAGAAATGCATATTCAGAACATTGTTTGGGATACTATTGGGACACATAGTATGCAAACAAGGCTTATTAGTATATCCTGCAAAGATTGCAGTAATTGTTAACTTACCACCACCAAAAACAGTCTGCCAACTAAGAGCGACGTTGGGACACACAGGATACTATAGGAAATTTATCAAAGGGTATGCGTAGATTACTGCACCAATGGAAAAGCTGTTAAGAAAGGATACAAAGTTTCAGTGGAACAACGAGTGTCAACATGGTCTGAATACCCTAAAGAAAAAGATGGTCACCGCAACAATATTAGTATTTCTAGATTGAGAGAAGACATTCCACGTGCATGTAGATGCATCAACCATAGCACTTGGAGCTATCTTGGCGTAGCTGAGAGCAAGAGACTTGGATCACCCGATAGAATTTGTGAGCAGGAAACTATCAGAATCAAAGCAGAACTATAACACTACAGAGAGAGAAGTCCTAGCTATGGTCTACGCAATGCAAAAGTTTAGACATTATTTATTGGGGAAACACTTTAAGATGTTCACATATCACTCAACCCTGAAATACTTAGTCAACAAGTCAGTGTTGGGGGGGCGAATATGTCGATGGTTACTACTATTTCAAGAATTTGACTTTGAAGTAATAGTCAAGCCAGGAAAATTGAATGCAAGACCTAACCACCTATCGAGAGTCACAAACGGAGAAGAACCTACGAACTTAGAAGACAACTTCTCAGATGCACAGTTATTATCAGTCCAGATTGCTGATGAATACTTCACAGATATCATTTGGTACTTGAGCATAGGTACTGCACCATAAGAATATAACCCCACACAAAAGAAAAACCTGGTAGTCCGCACTACATACTATCAACTGATTGCAAGACACTTATACAAAATGGGTGCAGATAGCATCTTGTGAAGGTATGTGTTAGAGAATGAAAGACCAAGAGTCTTAACAGAAGCCCATGAGAGAATAGCAGGAGGAAATTATGCAGGCAAAGCTACTACATAGAAGGTATTGTGCATAAGCCTGTGGTGGCCGACGATTCATAGAGACTCGAAGGAGTATTGTCAGAGATGCGATGTCTATCAAAGGGTAGGTAAACCCAACAGAAGGGACGAGATACCATTATGACCACAAGTAACATTGCAGGCATTCTATAAGCGGAAAATAGACTTTTTGGGACCAATCAACCGACCAACAAAAAGAACAGGAGCTAGGTATATTATCACCGCGACGGAGTACCTAACAAGATGGGCGGAAGCCGCACCAGTGAAGGATTGCAGTGTAGAAACAACAACACACTTCCTATTTAAACAAGTAATCACTCGATTTGGGTGCACAAGAGTTTTGATGAGTGACCAAGGCATGCACTTCATAAAAAACACCATCAGTGCTACCATCAGTGCTACGACTGAATAGTTTGAAGTCCATCATCCGAAGAGCACACCATATCACCCACATGCAAATGGAATTGTGGAAGAATTTAACAAAATCCTCGAGAATGCACTGACAAATATATGTAACGTCAACAGGGATGACTGGGACCTCAAACTACCAACAGTATTATGGGCCTACAAGACTACGTGCAAAACATTGACAGGGCACAAGCCATTTAAATTGGTCTATGGCCAAGAAGCTGTGGTGCCGTTAGAATTTTTAGTTCCAAGCTTGTGTGTAGTAGCAATTACACATATGACAAAATGAGGTGCAGTACATGAGTGAATAAATCAGTTAATGACCATGGAGGAAGACTGGATCTTAGCAGGGTTCCACCAACAAGTTCAGAAATCAAGGGACAAAGCTTGGCATGATAGACACATCAAGAAGAAAACTTTCAAGGAAGGAGATCTAGTATTAATGTATGACATCAAATTGTTTCAGCACCTAGGAAAGATAAGAATGCACTGGCTAGGACCATACAAAGTAAAATCTATCACAAATGGAGGAGATGTATAGTTGAGAGACTTATCAGGCGTAGAACTTAGAGGGATGATCAATGGGAGTCGATTGAAGCTATACAAGGACAATCGACCACCCATTGCGCAGTACAAAAAAGAAAAAGAAAAACAGAATTTCAAATATTACCAATAGAGGCACAATGCGCCAGAGACAGAAAGGGCACACATACTTAGAAACACAAACTCAACAAGGAGAAGGAAAATGGCCATGTAAAAAGGGAAACAAGTGGGAAACAGAAAGACAACAAAAACAGTATGAAATGAAGGAGTTAGGCGGAATTGAAGGTCAGAAAGGATTGATGGGACACCACATTAATCACGCCAACTAGAGTCAGCAAGGCAGAGTAATGGCAAGTACAAAAGAGCTAGAGGTGCATTGAACCCATAATTAAGGAAGCGTCCTCGACAAGCTTCATGCGAAGCCCACACAACACACAGACGCAAGAGCAAAGATTCCATTTGCAAAAAGAGAACAAATAGAGAGCGATAGAGGCTAAGGAGCACAAAGCCACATTCACAAAGGTCATAGAGACCATTCAAACTCAACAAAAATTCAACATTCACCACCATGGCACCACCAAAGCTAGTAGAAGCAAGCGAGAGTGCCAGACAACCCAGAGTTAGAACCAAGTCACGGGTACAATTGGAAGAAGGTGAACAACAACCGCTGGAGATCGTCAATATCGATGAAATCCCATCCCTAGACATAACACTAGTAAACCCCACACCTATAGTGGAAGAAACCAAACAACCAGCACCAGAGGGCATGAATATAGATAGACCGACAAAGGTATAGGAGCAGCATAACTAGGACACAAAAACCATGAAGGAGGCACAACCAGAGAACACCGAAACAACTCCGAGAGTCAATGAAACAATGACAAATCAGGAAGCAACAGTTGAGCTAGACGAGTCTCAAACCACTGTGTCAGACCACCCACCCGAAGGAATAGTAGATGATGTCACAGGTTGTCCAGAATGGTATTCTGAAACACAACTGAGAGCCACTGGAACCTCTATCCAACCACCACCAAAGAAAGATAAGCAACAAGTACCTAGGTCACCTTGAAAGCAACCTTTCACAACCCTCGTTATACCGCGTATACCAGATGGGGTACAGGTGGAATCAGGCTTGCTAGGGCAGATTGACAAGCTAAAATACTCATACCACGATGTAGCAGACACATACAAGTTTTCAGAATTTGCAAAGAGAGTATACTTAGAGACTGTGGGCGTAAATCTGGTTGGGGAACTGATTGATCAGCTACTCCAATGGGCAATAGGATTGGAGAAAATGATAATTTTAGGTCTGTTGGATCTACCACATTTTGGCAGAGGTCAGTACGCAAGTGGGTGCATCAAACAATTGTTAGCAGTCACACATGGTGGGGACATATGGTTGGACAAGCTCATCTCGATAGACACAGAGCTTATTGCGAACACAATAGGGTTGCCATCTCGGGGCATGGATCCCGCATAGTTCCTTGATGAAAAATCCAAGGAGAAATCACTAGTGGAAGAGATGAAGAAGAAGTATGGTACCGACAGGGGGACACAAGGAATCATTATCAAGAGGATCAACGATGTCACAACATAAATGGGCACAAAAATCTTAGCCTGTAAGCTACTAAGATAATTCCATAGGGATGAAGTTCCGGCTGGGGTTGTCGTAGTTGCAACTTAGTGTGTCAAGGGCACCACAGTAAGCTGGGCACCCTATCTCTTGAACTTGTTCCTGGATGACTGCAAGGATGCGTAGGATCTAGGAACATAGTTTCACTATTCATGGTTAATCATGTTAATATCCTTTATGGGATGAAGGGAACCAAGATATGTAACTTTTGGTACCAGACCCAAAACGAACCAGGGAGTGAGATATTTATTGTTGAAAGCCACGTCAGATGATAGGAACAAAAGGATGAATAGGTCCATATTTGAAGGATACCTACACAATTTGCAGGAGGCCATCAACAACATGTGGAGAATAACACTAGAGGTTGTCACGCGATATTGGGACGTCGCCAACTTCAAGGCCACGCAACATACGATGTGGATACAGGTGCGAAAGGACCCTGATAAGCAGTGGATGCAAATGTGCTACTATATCATAGAGGGAAAAATCGAAATGGTTATGAAAGACTGAGAAGATGAGTGGAAGATTCTAGTCCTCACCTAAGACTTTCCAGAAAGGACAGCGGAAGAAGAGGCAAAGAAAGGAAAAGCACAACCTCAAGAAGTCCCAGTGCCCAAGAAATGGATGATGGGCCAGACCCAAACCGGACCAGGGAGTGAGATATTTATTGCTAAAAGCCATGTCAGATGCTAGGCACAAAAGGATGAACAGGTCCATATTTTAAGGATACCCACGCAATTTGCAGGAGGTCATCAACAACATGTGGAGAATAACACCAGAGGCTGTCGCATGATATCAGGATGTCGCCAACTTCAAGGCCACATGACATATGATGTGGATACAGGTGCGAAGGACCCCGATAAGAAATGGCTACAAATGCACTACTGTATCATAGAGGGCGACATTGACATGGCGATCAAAGACTGGGAAGATGAATGGAAGATTCCAGTCCTCACCCAAGACTTGCCATAAAGGACAACAAAAGAAGAGGCAGGGCAGGGAGAAACATAGCCTCAAGAACTCCTAGTTCCCAAGAAATGGAGGACAGGCCAAACAAAGACAAATAAAACAAACAAAGGCATAGAGAAGATGGGGACCCAGAAGGGGAAGAAGGATAATACGCAGCCAACCAAATAGTAGCAGAAACATGCCGAGGCCGTGCAAGGGACTACACTAAGTCCCAATACCGAAGAACCAGGTGGGAATAAGAGGCCATCCATGCAGATAGGAGGAGGATTGATCTAGGTGGATATCGGTGGCCACCCACCTATTCCACTGGCTCAAAAAATAGTTTTCCACCTTGGCAGTTTTTCGACTGTTTTTCGGGTTCCAAACTTCTGGGGCCGTTTTGAGGCCCTAAACGATGTTTTTTGGGATTTGGGGCCTAGGTGATTGCCTAAATGACTTACTTGGGCCAATCAAAAATTGTTCTTCTCTGTTAGACCTTTCCAACAGGCTATCGTGCGCCTAAAATGAAGATTGTATGCGAAAGTTACGACCCCGGGAAGTTGATGTACTAACTTACCCAAACGGGGCCCGCCTGACTTTTGCCGCTTCATCTGCTAGGGCTAGGTTTTTGGATGTCTAGGGATTTTTACATTCCTGTTTATTGTAAAAGGCCTTCAAAGCCTCATTGTAACCATGTTCTTGTGAATGAGCACAACCGTCACATCTCTTCTCAGAGATAAGATGCCACAATTCTAGCAAGCTTGTTTTCTGCTGCATTTTATAGTTTCATTTTATTTCCTTATTGAATAGAAAACTAGTTTTACTATATCTCTGTTATTTTGTGTTAATCATATGTTAATAATCTATAGTCATTTTGTTCTGATCATAAAATCTAGATTAGTGGTATCAGAGTGGTATGATCCTTGTCGTCTTAATGCATGTCCCCAACGAGGTCAGAGTACAAAGAATTGGGTCTCGAGCTTGTTTCTCTTAAGGACAAAAGCTCTTGCATGCCCAAGCGACCTATCATGGCAGGAGAAAAGAAATACGATGAGACAGGACATCCTTTCAAAATGTTTCTTGAGGAAGCCCTCACGCAATAGAGGAACGAGATGATGGATAGTTTCACGAAAATCCTTCGGAGGCTACCAATAGGTGACATATTTTTCAAGCGGAGGCGCTGCCCCCTTCAAGGTACAAATCAACTTCGATATTCCTGTATTTGAAGGTGAGATAGAAGCAGATGTTGTAGACAAGTGGCTGAATCTACTAGAAGGGTATTTTTCTATCCATAACTTTTCGAATAGAGAAAAGATTACTTTTGCACTCCTCAAAGCCATTCCCCATGTCAAAGATTGGTGGGAAACTTTCTGTGAGCAAAAGGAAATAGAGGAACCCTAATTATTTACAGTCACGACCACCTAGGAATCCTTCAGAGATGATATTAAGGAACAATACTACCCTTTCGGAAGTTATGATGACTTGTATACCAAATGGACCACACTACGGCAAGAAAGAGACCAAGCAGTGCCAGAGTTCACAAATATCTTCCATACCTTGCTCATGAAGATGAGTATCAAATATTTAGAGAAACATATAGTGCTCAAGTATCGTGGTGCTCTGCATATATACATCCAGACCAAAATGGAATTTTTGGACATCTCGTCCTTGGGCACGACCTACCGATATGCCGTCAAAATCGAGCAGAAGCTCAAACAAAAGATGCATAAATTTGGGCCTAGGAACCCCTCACAGCAAAATCTAGGAAAGGGCACCCCCAACCCAAAAAATAGAGGACAGAGCAAATATGGACAGTATCAGGACAACCAGTCCAAGCCACAAGAAAAGAAGGACACCGGAAAGACAAAGAAAGATACCGGGAAGTGGTGTGAATTCCGTAAGAGCCCTTGGCATAACACTGCTAACTCTCGCTCAAAGAAGTTGCTGGTGGTCGAAGTGAAAGCCTCTGAATCAGATGTGGGTTTTGACTCTGAGTCAGAACCAGAAAGGGGAAGATCGATCATTGATGTGGAACCCAATGCCACCGTTGCTACCACCAAGCTCTAGCCTGGTGAACCAGAAGAAGGAGAGCGCCTCTTCCATTCACAGATGTGGGTAAAAGGAACCCCATTGCACTTCATTGTTGATAGTGGAAGCCAGAAGAACCTCATCTCAGTAGAGGTCATCAAGTGGCTGTCCCTGCCGACAACACCACACCCACAACCCTACAACATTGGATGACTTCACCAAGGAAGCGATCTCCACGTCAGCCAACAGTGTTGAATGTCATACGGAATCAATCCCTTCAAAAACGAGGTATTGTGTGATGTTGCTACTCTCGAAGTTTGTGATGTTCTTCTGGGCCAACCTTATTTATGGAAACATCATGCTGTATATGATTCTAGGCCTCGTAGTGTTATTATTACTTTGAATAGGAAATTATACAGGATACTCGAGGCAGTCCCACTGTTGGTTATAGCTATTTCTTTATACTGTCTGAGTTTATATTGACCCAGGGTTCATGTCTTTTGGGTTTCCAACAAAGCCTCTAAAACTATCGGCCCTCTTGGTAAACTAGAAGGCAACACAGTGCACAAAATGCGCTACACAGTCTCACCAGAGATAGCTTTAATGGGTGGCTATAAGACTCATGTGTTTACAACCTAGGATTGAGTATGATATATGAGCGCTAACCATTGAACCATCTATTATTACTTATAAATGCACTCTACTGTTATTCATGACTGTGCAGTAAATCTAATAGCTTATTCCCTCAACATCACAACAACATTTAAACAAGCAATATAATAACTCATTCATTCAACATAATAATAACTGTTGAAGACAGGAAAGAGATGCATTCATTCATCACATAACACATATATTACCATGGTTCACCCCCTCCTGGGATATGTCCATAAATATTTGGCTCTTGTCTCTTCTATTATGGTAGTTCTGCATCTACAGTGCTGCACGCTTACAACTCTTCTCAGTCAGGTAAGATCTATATGAGGCAGACTAGATCGCACTAGGCTCCATAGACTTTGATCTAACTGTAATGTCCCCAAAACCGAGCCCAGTTGTAAATCTGATGTATGAAATGAATTGTAAATATGTGTTATAGGCTGGTGAGCCAAGTTTGTACAAGCCATTGGGCTTATGTGATTATTAGGCCAGAGAGCCTAAGGGTTGGAGGCCAAGGGCCTGATTTTGTACTTGTATATATGCAAAAACATTTAATAAAATTGTAAACACCGCTAGGTGCAGACCAACCACAATGAATGAGTGAAGGGGGACTGAGCTTCCATAGAGAAGGCAAGGGAGTAGGGGTTGGAAGGTGGGAAAAGGGGATAAGTGTTTAGCCTAGGGGGGGCTTAAGCCTAGGAATAATATTCTATTATTATTCCAAAACAACATGTGCCATTTATATTTTTTATCCTAAGTTCCTGACCAAGAGAAGGTGATGCGTGCTGGTGGAACGCATGCAGTCTCTAGGGCGACAAGTGTCGACCCTGGTGCATGCGAATAAAATAGTTTGGGTGGATCGTGAGGGGGGTTCACTCTCTGTCATGCGAGCGGACTTCCTGAGGGTGTAGGGGCTCTAAGCAGTACGACTAACCTGAGCTCTGCAGAAAAACCTCGTACACCTTTTGAACTGAAAAACCCGTGTATACCTCCGTACTGAACCAGAAGCCTGTGATCGATTCTGAAAGAGCCGGTTTCACCTCTGTTTGAATCGAAAAAGCCTGTGTTGTGTCTGGAGAATCCATGTGCATCCACTGCCCGAGATCGAGCCTGTGCGTGAGATCTCTGTCCTGAAGCTGTGACCCTGAGCCATTTTGCCATTGTTGAGCCTATGGAAAAAGCTGTGTCTGTTTTTCCGTTGGTTGTGTGGCCACGCGGTGCTAGACTGCATGGGAGGTTTGTTGACCTATGAGCGATTCTCTCTAGGTGAGAGAGTGCGCAGAGGAAGTAGAGAACTCCTAGAAGGAACCCTGTAGCTTCCACAGAGCCCAGAGACTTCCTGTCCGGTCTGTTGCTATAACCCAATGCAAGGGAGGTTAGCAGCTGAAGGACTGTCCAGGTGACAGAGAAGGTGTGTACTCCTGGGGTGGAACAGGCATGTGGGGAATGAGGGTCTGTGGGCATTGAGTGTGGGTGGTTCCTGGGAGAGAATCCCTTCCTGTGGCTGTGTGCTATTTTCCCTGTAACCTCAGCCTAACCTAGGATTCCTTGTCTCGGGGTGGAGCTTAGTCCCAGCTTGGGGGTGACCCACTGCTGAGCTGATGAGCGGTGTGGTCTAAGGTTGGGAGGTTCATGGAAGGCCTGCACTTGGTTGGTGGATTCTACCACTGTTAAAAGATAAGTATCTGATTATGTTTTAATCATGTTTTGCATGACTCTACTGCTTATGTTATCATGATTTTCGCTATGTATATGAATTAGTATGAAACGCTAG
>JASDQU010687803.1:13060-39229 GCA_032191745.1 Picea mariana
ATGGCTTGAGTCTATTATTGGATATAATACTTTCATCTATGGAGAAATTATTAGAGCAACTTAATGTATTGAAAGTTGCGTGGGAAAATGAGTTCACCGAATCAAAAGAATTCTCTGAGGAAGAAATCGAAAGGTGGCTAGTCAAATACATCAATAGGAATGATGAGGTAGATGAAACATTGCATCAATTAGGCATGGACCTAAGAGAGACGGAGAATGAGATGTTCGAAATAAATACTAAGCATGAGATCATGGTGGCCCCCATGAGTGAATATATTGAATATTGGTTAAGAAAATCCTTAATCAAAATCACCGAGCTAGAACAATAAGAAACGGTTGCAACAATTATGCCACCTCAACCACAACAAACATCTACAAAAGAGGCACCTTCAAGTAAGTAAAGGGTTCAAAAAAACTTTCCATCACAGTGAGTCAAGTAACAACCTTATTATTGTCTTTATTACCTTTATTCTACAGTCATTTGTCATATTGCCTTACATTTCCCAGCAATGTGAGAAACTCGGGCTGATCCTTGACTATTTTTCTTATGTCTTCCAGGTCTTTTCATTTAATAGTCCACGAGAGCACCATCCTAGTCCTCTTTGAAGGACAAATGCAAATATTTAATTTGTATTTCAATAAATTTACTCTTGTTTTTTAAAGACATTATTTTTGATGTTTCCAGAGAACTATTTTGAGATATTACATTATTGTAATCTCAAAGACTTCAATTCAAGCATGAGATTCCAAATGTATGTCTATTAGAATATTTGTTGTGCCTAATGAAATGATCATTTAAATTTCTCTGCCATATGCGGTCCATATTTTCTTGTCTCCCTTTCTTGAATATTGTGTTCTATCTTGACGAATGTTATGATGGAAATGTTATCGCATTTTACTTTACAATCTTCTGGTTTATGAATCCTATAATATATTGTAAATAGTTTATCTCATAATATACTTGGTCCCGTCTCATGTATTATTTGCATGTGAATACTTATTTTAAATAAGCCTGGTCCTTCTCAGGCATTGTTTATATTTTTGCATGCTATTTAAAAATAGAGGAGTACCACCTCTTAAAAAATGTAGGGGATTTTATCCTCGTGAGGTTGACTCAAAGTCCGTAAAGAAGTCTTTAAGATAAAAAATGGGATACCTGTGAATAACATCAGATAGGGTTTCACTATGATAGGCAACCAAATGTCCTTGCTAAGTGAGGATGACACTGATATCATAGTCCAAGGCATTTGTCTCTATCTCGAACAACTATTGTAGATCTACCAATGTGAGGACATGTGTGGAACATAGGTTGTGTTTCAAATCATAGAATTCTTTTTGTTGTGATTTAGGCCAATTAAACTTGGCTTGTAACATACCCAACCTCCTATATGGGTCCGTTACCCCATTGTAACGTCTCCACTATTGCAAACTCCCTAAATACAACTTTGATACCAATCTGTAACGTTCCCTGTTACCAACACTAACAAAATGCTTCGATACCAATCTGTAACATCTTTAGCTTATTGCCGAGTAATGCCACTCAAAAAATCTAGTGTGCAGATTCTACACTATAACACTAATCTGCACAGAAACATGTGAGGTAACGTGCACAATCCCAAGCTGAATCACGCCACACAAATTTTCCTCTTCAGACAATAGTTATAACAGTGTAATTAACACATAATACAACTGTGCGCACAATGATTCAAAACACACAAGTATTAGTGCACGTGTATACACTCTGAACACATGAATACTACTGTGCACACAACTATTTTGGTGCCACACGCAAATTCAGCTCTCTTTGTGTGCGTGGATCTACTTCCCCATGTGCACAATGATTCCAGCCTCTTACGTGAACGAATTATTTTTCTGTGCGCACAACAATTCTATCCTTGCCTCGAAAACTCATGACTGTTATTACAAAGTTAACTAACGTGAAAAATTAATAACTATCATACTCTGCATGTGCGACAACAAATACTGAATAAAAAAATCACGCTTTACATGTGAAAACAACATTATACAAAATAAAAACAATTGATCATATGCAACATCATACAGAAAATGAACCCATATCAGACATAGGTAAATAAGCACATAGTAAATTAGACAAGCACATAAATTCCACTTATCTTTTATAAAGAGTCACCAACTATGCACAAAGCTTAGACATTCCTCCTAGCCATAGACTTTGTTGCTCATATACTTTCAACAACATGTCACCCCTGAGATGGGGCTTAAACTCCACCAGGGAAAAAGGATTTCTAATGCCAAGATAAGGTCTGATAATCAACATAATTTCTCAGTCCAATGTGCCCAATTGTTGCAACTAGCCTACGATCTCTCATTCCCCACATGCCTGTCCCACCCCAGGAAGTGTGCCCCTTCTCTGCTCAACAATCCCTTGGCTGCCCCACTTCTATTCCAGGGCTTCAACAACAGGCCAGACATGAAGTCTCAGAGCCCTATAACTAATGTTCAACACACCAGGGAACAATTCCTAGCAAATATCGCACCTTGAGAGAATGCTCATGGGCCTAACAACTCGCCTCTTCGACAACAAATCTCTCACCCGGAGAGAAGGCTCACGAGCCTGACAACCCGCCTCTTTGAAAACAAATCTCTCACCTGGAGAGAATGCTCACGATCCCGACAACTAGCCTCCTCGACAAAAAAGTCTCTGGTTACTAGATGGAGAATCCTTTCTAAGCTTTTCTCTCTAGATAAGGTAATGACCATTTTTCCATTCAGATGGTCCGAACCTTCTCAAGAAAAATGAGTGAATCCCCCCCAAAATACACTAAGGTTAATCCATATATTTGCATGGTCATAACTGGACACTTGTAACCTTTAGAATTAGCTTCAGCCACTTGGTGACTCATTTCCATCCCTCGGGAACTTAGGATAAATTAATATCCATAAAATATAATTTTCGAAAATATTAATAAAATATTCCCTTAGACTTAAGCCCCTTCTTTTCCCTTTTCGGTGGAGTTTATCCCCCCGTCTCTTTTCGGTTGATTGGTCTACGCGCAACAATGTGATTTTATTAATAATTTGAGTGTGACTACATTTTACAAGGACATGCGCATTGGCCTTTTTGCATCCCGATTCACCATCCCAATAACCACACATGCTCTTCGGCGTCACACAGACACACACACATATAATTCGGTCTAATGCACACTCCAAGGTAATCCTCATGCAACACTATGGAATGTGCGAACCCTTCCCTTGATGCGAAATCCACACACACTTACTCAAGTGCACACAACATTCTGGAATGTGCACGCTCTTTCTTTGGAAAAAAATCCTTTCGTACTACTCAAGTGCACACAAAACTGAACCAAAATTTGGTGCCAACGACTCACCAACCTATATGTACATTTACATTTTCATTTACAATTGGGGTACTCTGCCCACATATTATCCTCGCACTCCCAAGTTACATCCTCAAGACCATACCAGGTCCATTGGACCTTTACTAGCTCCATGGATCGATTCCAAAGCTGTTTGATTTTCCGATGCAATATGCAAATCGGTCGCACTCGAAAATTTCCTTCTCGCTCCACTTGAATCACATTCCAATCAATGACATGATTAACATTAGGTTCATACTTTTTGAGCAAATATAGATAGAAAACATTATGAATACACAAGGATGCAGGAAGTGAAAAGATATATGCGACATGAACAATCCTCTTTAGGATTTCTAATGGCCCACAATAGCGTGCTGCCAACTTATAACATTTTCCTAGCTTCAAGGAATTTCATCTTGCTTTTACTTTCAATAACACATGGTTACACACTTTAAACTTTCTGTGGGTTTTTTCTTTATCTACGCAACTTTTCTGCCTATCTTGGGAAGCCTTTAAATTCTGCCTTATTTTTACCATTTGTTCTTTCATTTCCCTTAGCAAATCTGGCCCAACCACTACGTGGTCTGCTAGGTTGTCCCAACTCATTGGTGTGTTGAACTTTCTACCATAAAGTGCCTCAAATGGGATGATATTTAAATATGCTTGATACCCATTATTGTAAGCAAACTCTACGAAGTGTAGGTAGTCTTCCCATTTTGATGGTTTATCCATCACATAAATCCTGAACATATCTTCAATCACATGATTTACTCTCCCTATTTTTTCATCTGACTCAGGGTGATATGCTGTGCGAAAGTTTAGATTTGTTCCAAATCCTTTGAAAAACCCTTACCAAAAATTCAATGTGAACTTGGGATCACTATCAGACACAATTTTCTTAGGTACACCATGCAGCCTAACAATTTCTCTCATGTATATATCAACAATGTTGGCTTCCTTGTGAGTTAACTTCACTGGAATAAAATGGGAATCTTTAGTAAGTTTTTCCACCACTACCATAATATAATCATGCTGCTTGGTTGTTTTGGGAAGCTTAGTAATGGAATCCATGGTTACAATTTCCCACTTCCACTTAGGAATGGGTAAAGGTTGTCGCAAACCAATTGGGTGTCTATGTTCAACCTTCACCTTTTGACATTCAATGCATCTAGTCAATAAAATCAACAACCTCCTTTTTCATGCGTGGCCAATAGTATCGCTTTTTGATCACTGCAATTGTCTTTTGATAGCTTGGGTGCCCAGCATAAGAAACTTTACGCATCTCTGAAAATAATAGATTTTTCAACTCCTGAACATTTGGCACATAAACCCTGCGCCTATACATGATGATTCCATCCTCTTTTAGCTCACAACCTTCAAATTTCTATTACAATTTACCTTGTTGTAAATTTGCCTTTATGTCCACATAACGCTGATCTGATTTGACAACCCCCAAAATTCTGTCAGTCAAATTTGTTTTGTACATGCTAATGGCTATAGCATGCATCTCATACACCCTCCTACTGAGTGCATCAACCACCCTGTTCTCTTTTCCTTTGATATGCTTGATATCAAAGTCATACTCACCAAGGAATTCTAACCAGCTGCTTTGTCTGGCATTTAAACTTGGATGTCCAAACAAATATTTCAAACCACTGTGGTCTGTCCTCAACTCAAATATTCTTCCCATGAGGTAGTGTCTCCACATATTCAAGGCATGCACTATGAATGCCAATTCCAAGTCATGAGTAGCATAATGTCTTTCATGTTTTTTTTAATTTCCTTGATTCGTAGCACACCACATGCCCATTCTAACTAAGGACTCCACTGAGCCCTTCCTTGCATGCATCCATGCACACAACAAATTCTTCATTATAATCAATAATTCTCAAAATTGGTGCACTTGTCAATAAAATCTTCAAGTGATGAAAAGTCCTTAAACAATCCGGAGTCCGTTCAAATCACACACCTTTTTTTTGCAATGATGTAATTGGATGTGCAATATTTGAGAAGCCTTCAAAAAACCTTCTGCAGTAACTTGCAAATCCCATTAAGGATCTCAATTTTGCGACATTGCTGGGTGTTGGCCATCCTTCAATGGATCTTATCTTCTCTGGGTCCACAACTATCCCTTCCTCTAAAATGATATGTCCCAAGTACTTAATCTGCCTCTGGTAGAATGAGCACTTACTCAACTTTGTATACAACCGATGTTGTCTCAATACGTGCAATACCCTCCTCAAGTGTTTCTCATATTCTTCTTCATACCTTGAGTAAATAAGTATGTCATCCAAAAAGACAATGACAAACTTATCTGAGTATTCTATGAAAATACCATTCATTAAACACATGAATACAACTGGTGCATTTGAAAACCCAAATGGAACTACTATAAACTCATAATGGCTATACCCCGTTCTGAAAGTAGTCTTACTGATGTCTTGTTATTTAATTCTCACTTGGTGACATCCAAATCTGAGATCAATCTTTGAAAATATTTGCGCGCCCCTCATCTGGTCAAAGAGATCATCTATCCTTGGAAAATGATACTTGTTCTTTATTGTTACTTTGTTCAATTGCCTGAAGTCAATACAAATCCTCAACGTACCATCCTTCTTCTTCATAAACAATACTGGGGCACCCCAAGGTGACACACTTCGGTGTACATATCCCTTCTTCATGTTAAGTTTTAGTGTTGTTATTAGGTTATTAAAGCATTTCCAAAACAACAACATACAAAAGATCACTAAAAGAAACACAATCACAAGGTACACACCATTTTATCTTGGGAAACCCTCATGGGGGAGAAAACCCAACAAAACTTCCTCAATAATAGATTTCCAATACAATGCCAAGACTAATGCCAAAACAATAAGAATAAACTAGGACTGAGCATGCAACTCTCTTCTCCTTCCTCTTGCAACTGCAACTGCCTTCAAAATATGCGCACTGAATGAGTGAGTGAATGAATGAACAAGTGAGGCACCATCATCAATTATAAATACTCGTTGAGGAGGTGCTAGGGTTATGTCTCTTCGCTTAGTAGGGTTGAATTCTTCCAAGAGTGGTTAAAACCACTTTATAAACCCTAGGGACCGACTTTACAAATGCCACTATATAAATATGGTTTGACCAATCCACAAAAGGGGATTTGGTCTTATACAAGTCCTGACATGATCAATCCATAAAAGGGGATTTGATCTATAAGATAATAATTCAAATATAATTAGAATATTCTTCGAAGTTACAATATTTCAACACTCCCCCTTAACGAGAAGGGTATTCTACTGACATAACCCAATACAACATCATTAGGAAAGAGAGAGGGAAACATCGTCATCAACATTTGGAACACTGATTGACACATCTACAAATCATCATAAGTTTTTCTCATTATCAATATGATCATCGTTCACATCATGGATCTGGAGTAGCATCATCATCATCATTGACATGAATCTGAAACATCAACGTCAATTAGCATAAATATAGAACAACAATATCACCAACTCGAGGTTGGTACACCATCATCAACAACATGAGGCTGATACAATAATATCATCACCAAAAGTCTGAGACAACAACATCATCAACATGAGGCCGAGGCAACAAAAACATCAACATGAGGTTGAGACAACAACATCATTAGCACGAGGCTGAGGCAACAACATCATCGACACGAGGCTGAGACAACAACATCATGATCATATGGAAACCAAATGAGGCAGGTGCAACAACAACATTTTGTGGTACTCTGACAGACCGTCCTTATCGAAACTTTGGGATCTGCCCAAGAATCACTAGTATATAAAACCCCAACAAGCTACCATGTGGTACTCTGACAGATCACCCTTACCGGACCTTCAAGATCTTCCTAGGAATCATAATATTCCCTAGGATATAAAATCCTAATGGAATTACCACCATTGACCACAACTGACATATACATGCACAGGTACTCTGACAGACCATCCTTACCGAACCTTTGGGATCTACCTAGGGATGATAAATCCCCTAGGATATAAAATCCTAATGGAGCTACCCGCTGTTGGTCAGGATGCTGTAGTATCATCAACAACACTCCCCATTTTGAGGGAAGTCCTTTTGGACAACACCAAGGTTGTCTCAGAAGTACTCAAACTTCACACGAGACAAAGGCTTGGTCAACACATCTGCAACTTGCTCATTTGTGCCAACATATTGGAGCTTTACATCTCCCCTCTACACCATATCACGAATGTATTGATACCGGATCTATATGTGCTTCGACTTATCATGGAGCAATGGGTTCTCCGTCATCTTTATGAATCTTTGGTTATCACATAGAATCATGGTGGCTTCCATCTCCATATCGAATAGACCTGTCAACAACTTTCGAAGCCATGTGGCTTCACAATCGGCGGAACATGCTGCAATATATTCTGCTTCTGTTGTGATGATAAAAATACTGGATTGCTTCCTGCTTTTCCCTGAAGTCATGGATGACCCCAAACTAAAACAACATCCTGAAGTTCTCTTTCTATCAGAAGCACTTCCAGCCGAATCTGAATCAGTATAACCATACAGTCTGAAGTCATGATCTCCAATATAACAGAGACCATAATCCAACGTACCCTTAAGGTATCTCATCACATGAATTGTAGCGACAAGGTGAACACGTCTGGGATCTACCAGATACTGACTCAAGGTGTTCACAACAAAGCATATATTTGGTCTGGTATTTTCTAGATACATCAATGAGCCAATAAAATGTCTGTATAGATTATCATCAACCAAATATGACGAAGTATCAACCAGAAGCTTCAAATTTGTTTCCATGGGTGTGTTCATGGATTTACATTCCAACATGTCAAATCTCTTTGGTATTTCAACTGCATACTTCCCTTGGTTAAGGAAGATCTTCTTTGGACTCTGCCAAACTTCAAGACCTAAGAAATAATGCATCAGGCCTATGTATTTCATCTCAAACTCTACAATGAGCTTCTTTTTGCAATCTGTGATGAGATTTTCTTCTCCTGTTAAGAATAAGTCATCCACATATAGTAGCACTATAACTGGCTCATCAATCATAACCTTGAAGTAAATGTTAGAATCAACTTTTCTCTTGGTAAAGCCCAAGCTAGTCATGAAACTATCAATTCTTCCATATCAAGCTCTAGTAGCTTGCTTAAACCCATACAAAGCTTTCTTCAACTTGCATACATGCATCTTTCTATATTCAACTTCAAATCCTTGTGGTTGTTCTATATACACTTCTTCTTCAATAACACCATTTAAGAAGGCTATTTTCACATCCATCTGGTGTAACTTCCACTTCATTTTGGCTGCAAGAGCTATTATGGTTCTGATAGAAGTGTATCTGGCTACATGAGCAAATGTCTCTTCATAATCAATACTTCCTTTTGAGAAAAACCATGAGACACAAATCTTGCCTTATATTTTTCAATACTTCCGTTTGCTGCATGTTTTATCTTGTATATCCACTTGGAAGATACCACATCTTTTTTTTTTGGTCTGGGAACTACTTCCCATATATCATTCTTTATAATGGGCTGACATTCTTCTGTCATGGAATCCCCACATTATTTCTTCTAAATGGCTTCTTCAAAGAAAGTGGGTTCCTTTTCTATGAGATCACACATCAAGGCCATATAGCTGGAGAATGGCTTAGGTTTCTTGATTTGTCTCATGGTTCCTTCTGGGGCACCATACTTATCTGCATATTGAATAATTAAGCTGGCTTTCTCTTGTGAGAGATCGTCAGATGGGGAGGTTCTTGAGATTCTATCATATCATAATCTTCTAGAATCTCATCATCAAGGGTAACTGTAACTTCCTTCACAAGTTCTACAACTCTGGGAGCTACATGTTCTTCTTCATATACTTCTTCAAGATGGAATTTCCTTGATCTCTTGAGTGCTGCATCTTAATCAAAGGTTACATCTCCGTTGATCTCAATATGATGGTAATTTGGTATGTAAATTCTGAAGGCATTAGAGACCTCACAATATCCAACAAATATTCCCTTCTTTCCTGAGGGATCCAACTTAGTTCTGTTTTCTTTTGGAATGTATACAAATAATGGACAACAAAATATTTTGAGATGGCTTACTTCTAGCTTATTTTCTATGAACATTTATTTGGGGGTTTTGAATCTAAGTGCACTATGGGATAATCTATTTTTGTTGGCCCTTGACCAAGTTTTGGGAGATCCTTGGTCAATTTTGACCTATTTTGGGACTTTGAGAGCTTGTCGAAGACAGAGCGCAAGACGAAGATGATATCGCAGGATCTCGGTCCCTTTTTAGGGATTTTTTGGTTTTTGGGATCATGTAATGGGTATGGGAATGTCGGCCCATGGGTTTACCCATGCTTAGGCCTATTTTGTAATATATATAGAAGACTAGGCGATGTAATGAGAAGAATTCATAAGGAATGGATAAGTGCTACAGTTGGATCTGTGTGATCAATATTGTAAGTGCTTTCGTGCATACTGTGTGAAACTTGCAGAGCTAAGTGTAAATCATTGTAAGAGACTATAGAAGGCTATGTTCTTAGATCTACTCAGGGAAGGAGGATCTAGCGAGCTGCACAAATCTCCTGTCCTCTGTGGAGTAGGGGTTTTGAGGCTCTGTGCATGTAACCTATTGAAGAATACAATAAAGAAGACAAAGAGTTGGTGGATGTAGCCCCAGGGTGGGGGTGAACCACAT
The DNA here is from genome assembly GCA_032191745.1 of Picea mariana. Taxonomy (NCBI): domain Eukaryota; kingdom Viridiplantae; phylum Streptophyta; class Pinopsida; order Pinales; family Pinaceae; genus Picea; species Picea mariana. The sequence continues at coordinate 23,136 of JASDQU010687803.1, forward strand.
ATATGCTGTGTTTCTCGACTTTGTGAAATGTGTTGATGTGCTTATATGTTAATGTGCTTAGTGATTTGATATAGATAGATAGATTTGTTGATTCTTTGTTCTTAATGATGTATATGGATGTTATATATGACTTATATACATATGCTTAGTGCCTGAATTTGTTAGGATTTGATCTGTCATGCCAAGTGCTGTTAGATGCTAGATCTGGTTGAATACTGCGATGCTCTGTAATTAGGGTTTAACTGCACTGTAACTAAGACTGGATATTGATGAATGTTAACTGCTAAGTGCTCTGTTAAATGTTAGAATCACAGATCTATGTCCCAGCTAAGGTTGTAGACACTGGAGTGCTGCAACCACCCCTGCCTCTACCTCGGGTGAGACTTCATCTGCTTCACAGGTGTTGCCGAAAGGGTCGATAGTTAGGGTTTTGTTGGTGTGCTCTTGAGCATTGAACCCTGGGTTTACCCCTGTGCCAACAGTTTTGGACATAAACTGCTATTCTTGCTTCTTCAACCCATAAGTGCATTGGAAGATCTTGATTGTGAATCATAGTCTTTACTGCTTCCATAATTGTTCTATTATTTCTTTTTGCTACACCATTTTTTTGAGGATTATAGGGAGTGGTGAGCTCCCTCTTAATCCTGACATCTCTGCAAAATCTTCCAAATTCATTTGATGTGTACTCTCCTCCATTATCTGACCTGCGTATCTTGATTTTTCTTTCAGAAAGGTTTTCTACCAAGGCTTTGAATTCCTTGAACTTTCCGAGTACTTCATCTTTTGATTTCAAGAAATAAACCCAAGCCTTACGGGAGTAATCATCAATAAATGATACATAGTATACATACCCTCTTAGAGAGGTTGATGGCATTGGATTGCATACATCTGAGTGTATGCGTTCCAAGATTACTTCTGCTTTACTGTCGCTCTTTGGGAAATGATTCTTTATGTTCTTTCCTTGTGCACATCCCTTGCATACACCTTCATTATCAACCTTAAATTCTAGTAAACCTGTAAGTACCTTTCTTACATATGGTAAATCTTTGTAGTTGATATGAGCTAGTCTTCTATGGAAAAGTTCACAAGGAATTTCAGTAGAGTGAGTTAAGGCTACATCTGAGTGACCTTTTAACTTGTACAAACCTCCTTCTTCTATTCTAACAACAACTACATCTTCTACATTTTTTCCTTTAGGCCACATAATAACTTCACCATCTATGAATGAAACCCTGAAACCTTTCTTATCTAGGGATGAGATAGAAAATAAGTTCTTTGTCAAACCTAGTACATAGAGTACATCCTTCATTCTCATCGAAGTTCCCGAATCCATTTTGTAGGTGGATTCTCCCATTCCTTTGATAGGGTATTGATAATCATCTCCAAGTGAAACTTTCCGGGGAAGTCCTTTCTGTAAGGCTAGAGAGAATGTGTTTCTGACCTATCATGTGCTTAGACGCACCGCTATCTATGAGCCAAGTATCCTCTCCATGTGTCACAGATCCTGAGAGGGCGGAAAACAAAACATAATATTCAATTTCTTCTTTAGTCAACTTCTTGGGTGGCTCATCATCTTGAGCTACATGGGCATGATGTATTTTTTTATTTATCTTCTTGTATTATTTCTTTCTGGCATGACATTTCTTAGTGATGTGTCCCATCTTATCACAATGATAACATTGATAAGAGGAGAAGTATTTTCCCTTTCTTTGACCCTTATGATATTTCTGGAATCTCTTTGGAGGGTGAGATTATTTATGAAAATTGGTGTCCTTTTGGAAATGAGACCTCTTCTTTACTCCTTTAGCATGAGAAACTAGGGCTTGATATTCATCCCTTAATGGTACAACTTCTCGGTTGGACACTCTTGCTTCTTCTTGAACACATTCTTCCCATAGACTGTCAAATTGGAGTTTCTCTTTTCTTGCACAGATAATTTGGATGAAGGGATCCCAAGGTCTTGTGAGACCATTAAGAGTTGTCATTATGAGTTCATCTTCATTTAATTTGTATCCAATTTCTTCTAACTGTTCCTTGAATTGAGAGACCCTAGAGAAATAGTCTTGAACCGTTTCTCCTTTCTGCATCTTTGTATTCTTGAATTGGGTTCTCAGATTCATATTCCAGTTGATGTTCTCATACATTATGGTTAGGGCATCAAACATATCTTTTGGAGTATTCTTAGAAGACACTTGAGGGATCAAGTGGTATTTAATGGAATCTCCAATTATTCTTTTGGCCCTAATCATATCCTTTTTGTACTTCTCTTTGGCTGCTTCTTCTTTGGGTTCCGTTACATTTTCTTTTATGAATTTTGCAAGGTCATTATCTTCAAGAATGAGTCTAATTCTGTAGTTCCAGGCATGGAAATTTTCCACACCTTCTAACTTGTCAACAAGCTTGGTGCTGCAGACATCTTGACCTGGAGCTAGGAAAATGACCATAAAATGAAAGTGCTTAGAAAATGAATCTGAATGTACCAGGAGTGCACTGGGCTGAGGCGAGTTGGATGAAGTTGACTGTTTCAAAAAATTCCAAGTTTTACCCCTTGAAACTTGACCTGTGCACTTTTGGATTAATACTTTTGGTACTCGTTTTGGTTTCCTGGTTTTCTAGTTTTCTTGTACCAACCAAAACTAGGGTTTTACTTTCCGAAGAATTTGGCCACTGAAAAAGTTTGCTCAAACTGCCAAAATATGCCCTAGGGTAAGATGCACTTCCCAAGATAGTTTTTGGTCAAAAAATCCTCTTCAATAAAAAATCCTAATTTCCTTATACGACAACAGTGACATTTTTAGATACCTAGTGAAAGGTGCGCTATTCAGGCAAGCTCCGATACCATGTTAAGTTTTAGTGCTGTTATTAGGTTATTAAAGCATTTCCAAAACAACAACATAAAAATGATCACCAAAAGAAACTCAATCACAAGGTACGTAACATTTTATCTTGGGAAACCCTCATGGGGGAGAAAACACAACAAAAATTCCCCAATAATAGATTCCAATACAATGCCAATACTAAGGCCAAAAAAACAAGAATAAACTAGGACTGAGCTTGCGCCTCTCTTCTCCTTCCTCTTGCAACCGTGATTGCCTTCAAAATATGCACATGGAATGAGTGAGTGAACGAATGAATAATTTAGGCCCCATCCTTACTTATAAATACTCGTTGAGGAGGTGCTAGGGTTATGTCTCTTCACTTAGTAGGAACGAATTCTTCCAAGAGTGGTTAAAACCACTTTATAAACCCTAGGGGATGACTTTACAAATGCCACTATATAAATATGGTTTGACCAATCCACAAAAGGGATTTGGTATTATACAATTCCTGACATGATCAATCCACAAAAAGGGATTTGATCTATAAGATAATAACTCAAATATAATTAGAATATTCTTCAAAGTTACAATATTTCTTCACTTCAGAAGATATTCAAGTTTCATATGCAATTCTTTCAGCTCAGGTGTACTAATACTATAAGGAGTATTGGATACAGGGGGATACTCCAGGAATTATATTTATAGGGAAATCAATATATTTTTTAGGTGGTAACCTCGATATTTCTTTAAAGACATATTCAAATTATTTTAGTACTGCACAATCTTCAACATTTGACACTTTATCCTTAGGTGCCTCCTCCATGTGCGCTGAAAATACTTGACATCCTTTCATGTAGTTTTTATTCAATTGAAAGGATGAAACTTCTCTGATAGTTACAACTCTTGGAATGCCTTGAACTGTTCTTAAATTTCCTTCCTCATCCAAGCAAGTAAATGCCATATTGTAATAGTCTAGAAGAACATGATGCTAGTCCAATCAATCCATACCAATGAGGCAATCATAAGAACCCAAAGGTATGATATTCAAATCAGATTTTGTGCTCATCCCATTCATATCCATTGGACATGCCTTAACCATCTCATTAATTTTCCTTTTTTCTCCTATAGCTAGCTGCACAAACCAAGGTTTTCAAAGATTTCTTCTTGGAATTGGAATCTTTCCACCATCTTAGGATCTAAATAACTATGACTAGCTCCTAAATCAATTAAAATAACAATGGGTTGGTCATTAATCTTACCTTCCACTTCAATCATGTGTGATTGAAACTCAACTTCCTTGTTATCTAGGGCTATGTAGATCCTTGGTACATTTATGCCCATGTCTTCAACCGTCATAGCTTGCTGTGCATTGTGAACAATCCTCACTTTTTCACCTCTGTGAGGGAAATCTCTATAAATGTGATCTCCCCCACAACCCCAACATTGAATAAGTGGTTTCCTTGGTCTTTTCCCTATTTCCTCTGTCATTATGCGCTCCTTGGAAGTTGGTTATCATTGAGAAGTATTTCTGAAAAATGGTGGCTTAGTCCCCTTCTTCCTCTCTTCTATCTTGGTTTTCTTCTTGTATTCCCAAGCCTTTTGGAAAATTGGTCTTCCCCTTTGTTGACCATAGAGACATTTAGCTCGCCTTATGGTTTTCTCCAATGTCTTGGGGTCATCATATTGTATCTTTTCATTGATAAATGATGGCAACCCACTCAAGTACCTTTGAATTTTAACTTTCTCATCCTTGATGAATGCAACATATTTCAACAACTCTAAGAATATTCTTTCATACTCATATATTGTCATAACCCCAAGCTTGAGTTCAAATAAATCCTTCGTTTTCTTGTCATAGTATCACTTGGTTAAGTATTTCTTTTGAAAATACCTTTTAAACTCCCTCCAAGTAACCTTATTCTCATCAATGTGTTGCACTTGCACGAACTGTTCCAACCACATTGATGCTTTTCCCTTTAGTTGATATATAACAATTCTCCCTTCTACCCGCGCATATTAATTATATGGTTGGAAGTACTTCCTGATGCCCAACAAATAGGTCTCCACATCTTCATCCTTTTTATGCTCATCATCAAAGGTAGGAGGCTTGATCTTATTCATTTCCCTATGTAGCCCCTAGTCCTTCTCTTATTCTTTTTGACAGGAGATGGTCTTGATCTATTGCCCAATTTCCTAAATGAATGTTTTGGTGAGTGGTGATGATTCCTATCAACACTTCTTGTTTCTTTTCTTTTACCATGAGACTTGTGATTCCTTGACTTGCTTGACTCTATCTCCTTATCCATTTTTTTTTGTATTATGTCCAAGCTTTGCATCATCTTGATATTGAAGTCATCTTTCTGCTTGTATTTCATAAGCCTCTCATTATCATATTTATAGATTTGGACGTTTTTTTGCAGTCCCTTTATGATTTCTACCAAGTTTATGCGCTCCTCCTTGTCTTCTTTATGCTCATTGGATTCTGTACTATCACTACCCATACCGATATACAAACACATGAATTCATCATCATGGCTGTAATTTCTCTACACATCTTCCATGCTTTTGACTCCGTGCACTGATTTTGTCCTGATCTAATCACTATTAATTTCGCAAAATGTGTAGGCAATAAGATTTTTTAGACGAATTCATGCATCAACTTCATGAAAACTGTGCACCATTTTGCCAAAATCCTTTCTTCTAATTTCTTGGATGATTTTAACGTCCCAATTCAAAATTTCTGGGTGAATAATTGGACTTCTTTGTCTAAAACTTTCCTATCGACTACTCCCTTGCATAATTCTGAGTCTTGCGTAGTAAATTATGGTGATTTGAAATTCACCCACATACCCTTTTAATATTTATTTCTTCTTTCTGAAGCCCGTGCACGAACTGATATTGAACACGTACCAATGTGCGTCGTCAATATTTAACATATACACCACGTATCAGTGTTACACATGCAACACCAGTTTTACTCCGCGTAGCCCCAAATTTTAGTGCGCACACCCATGCATCATTGTTTTCTACGCATTTCCAGTGCCGCACCCCGCAATGTCAAAATTTAGTGTGCACACTTGTAGATTCTTATTTTATGCGCACCATGGCTGCACTGCAATTCCAAATTCGACCACTTACTAGTCCAAATTTTTACCTTAAGTATATACTCATATCATGCAGGCTCAATGTTGAAATTGGAGCTATGATACCATTCTGTAACGTACCCATCCACCTAGTTGGGTCCGTTACCCCATTGTAACGTCTCCACTACTGTAAACTCCCTAAATAAAACTATGACACCAATCTGTAACGTTCCCAATTACCAACACTAACAAAATGCTTAGATACTAATCTGTAACATCCCTAGCTTACTATTGACGAATGCCACTCCAAAAATCTAGTGCGCAGAGTCTACACTATAATTTTAATCCGCACAGAAACATGTGAGGTAACACGCACGATCCCAAGATGGATTGAGCTACACAAATTTTCCTCTTCAAACACTAGTTATAACAAAAGAATTAACACATAATACAACTACACGCACAATCATTCAGAACACACAAGTATTACTACACGTATATCCACTTTGAAAACATGAATACTACTACACACACAACCATTCTGGTGTCACACACAGATTTAGTTCTCTTTGTGCATGCATATATACTTCTCTATGCGCACAACGATTCCAACCTCTTGCATGCATGGATTATTTCCCTGCATGCATAACAATTCTAGCCTTGCCTTATAAAATCATGACTATTATTACAAATTTAACTAAAAATAAAACTTGATAATTGTCATACTCTGCATGTGCGACAAAAAATAATTAATAACAACATCACGTTTTACATGTGCAAACAATATTATAAAAAATAACGACAATTGATCATATGCAACATCATACAGGAAATAAAACAATATCATACATAAGTAAATAAGCACATGGTAAATTAGACAAGCACATAAAGGAGACTTATCTTTTATAAAGTGTCACCAAATGCATGTAGATCTTAGACGTTTCTCCTAGCCATAGACTCTGTTGCTCATATACTTTTAGCAATATGTCACCCCCAATCTCGGGCTTAAACTCCACCAGGGAAAAATGATTCCTAATGCTAGGCTAAGGTTTGATAATCAACAAAATTGCTCAATCCAAGGTGCCCAACTACTGCAACTAGCCTACAGTCTCTCATTCCCCACATGCCTTTCCCATCCCAGGAAGTGTGCCCCTTATTTTCTCAACTGTCCCTCCACTGCCCCACTTCCCTTCCAGGGCTTTAGCAACAGGCCAGACATGAAGTCTCAGAGATCTGTAACTAATTCCCAACGCAAAAAAAAACAATTCCTAACAAATATCTCACTTGGAGAGAGTACGCACATGCCTGACAACCCACCTCTTTGACAATAAATCTATTACTTGGAGAAAATGCTCACAGACCCAACAACTTGCCTCTTTGACAACAAATCTCTCACCTAGAGAGAAGGCTCACGGGCCTGACAACCCACCTCTTCGAAAACAAAGTCTCTGGTTACTATATGGAAAACCTTTTCCAAGATTTTCTTTGCAGATAAGGTGATGGCCATTTTTCCATTTAGATGGTTCGACCCTTCTTAAGAAAAATGAGTGAATCCCTCCCAAAATACACTAAGGTTCAACCGTATATTTGCATGGTCATAACTAGACACTTTTCACCTTCAAAATTAGCTTCATCCACTTGGTGACTTGTTTTCATCCCTCGAGAACTTAGGATAAATTAATATCCACAAAATATACTTTTCAGAAATATTAATAAAATATCCCCTTGGAATTAAGGCCCCCCTTTTCCCTTTTCCTTGGAGTTTATCCCCCCGTATATTTTTGTTTGATTGGTCTGCGTGCAAAGATGTGATTTTATTAATAATTTGAGTGTGAGTACATTTTACAAGGATATGCGCACTGGCCATTTTGCATCCCATCTCACCAACCCAATAACCAAACAATCTCTCTGACCTCAAATACATATACATATACATACATATATAAATCAGTATGATGTGCACTTCAAGGTAATCCTCACATAGTTACTCAGTTGTGCGCAACACTATGGAATGTTCACACCCTTCCCTTGATGCAAAATCCACACACACTTATTTAGGTGCACTGAACACTATGGAATGTGTGTGCTTTTTCTTTGGAAAACAATCTTCACGCACTACTTAGGTGCACACAAAACTGAACCAAAACTTGGTGCCAACGACTCACCAACCTATATGTACATTTTCATTTTCATTTACAATTGGGGTTTGGATTAGGGGAATTACATGGATTTAGCTTCCCCCTTGGGCACTTTAATTAAGGGCCAAGCTATATGAGAGAACCCCAACATGAACTTGTGGTATAAGTTGGTGAGGCCCGGGAAGTCGCAGAGCTCTGTCATATTTTTTAGGACTGGCCAATCACAAATGACTTGGATCTTGGCTGGGTCCACATGCACCCCATGTTCATCCATGATGTATCCTAAGTATTGGATTCTCTACATACCAAATGATAATTTCTCCAGGTTAGTGTACACCTTATGTTGCCGCAGGGTGCTTAGTGTTGATTTTTCAACAGACAATATTTAAACATGAAGTTCATTCCATTTTAGCATTTTACTTAAACCATACACAATGTTGTTGCAACCGCCAAGATCACAAGAATAATCACCATGCACACGTACACAAGAATTATCCTGGGAAAACCTTCTTAACAAGGGAAGAAAACCCAACCAATCCTTTGCTATATTCTTCAAGAGAAAGACCTCCACTACCAAGAAAACCTAGCACACAAAAGGGTTCTCACAAATCCTAGAAGACTAGCGCCCAAGAGAGGTGTGCACTTTTACCAAGAAGATGTACTTGCTGAAATTTCCAAACTCACACTTAAGATATGATTCCTCAATGGGGAATTTATTTTACTTATATTATACTGTACTTATCAACATAAGTGTCTATTGGCACAACATGGCTGACCTCACTAACTAACAATATAATTAATAATTACCATATTAAATTATCTTTTACATTAATTATATATTGCATTAAGGTGGGGCTGACTTGTACTCTTTACATTACAATTAGGGTTACAGGTAAGCCTGACTCTTGAAAAATATATCAAGGGATCTCATACACCCACTAGTGCTCAGCCACTAGGGGCACATCCATAGGGATGTCCCTCTATCTCACTTCATCTCGCAGGAGAACCACACTCACCAGTGCTCAACCACTAGGATCACGTTCACCTGTGCTCATCCACATGCACGTCCAACTCACTAGATATTCTTTCCCACTGCATTACATAAGAGAGTCATCTTGAGTTCATCATCTCAACTCTCTGCTAAGAGGAGGCTAATACATCGTTTTCATCTCTATCTCATAACGATGCACCCATCTCATGGGAATCCACACGTTCACCTTTTTCTCAGCCACATGCACGTCCAACTCAACAGATCTCCTTTCTCACTATGTTACACAAGATAATTATATGGAGTTATTCTCAAATCTTTGTAAGGAGGAGGCCATCACTACGTTCTAGTTCTGTCTCAGATAGGAACCACACACCCATCTCAGGGGATCTCTCTCAGGTTTGTGTCCTAGAGGATGTCTCACGTAGCTGTAATCATCAAGACTCCCTCTTAGCTAGGGAGTATTTCTCCACCAAGCCAAGTATCTCACGAAAATACTTGAACTTTGTCTTGGCAAGCAGTTTGGTGAAGATATTTGCGATCTACTCATGGGTAGGAAGATAATGCACGTGTACTGTCTTCCTCTACACCATGTCTCTGATATAGTGATATTTTATCTCGATGTGTTTCGATCTGTTATGAAACACATGGTTCTCAGGGAGCTTCACACAGCTCTAGTTATCACAATGAATAGTAGTAGGATCCATATCATGATCAAATAAGTTAGTCAAAAGTTTGCGAAGCCACACTGCTTCATGGACTACTACACTCAATGCAATGTACTCTACCTCTGCGATGCTCAATTCCACAGAGCTCTATTTTCTACTACACCAGGAAACCATGGAAGACCCTAAAGTGAAACAACAACCGGAGGTGATTTTCCTGTCCACTGCTCTCCCTGTCCAATCTGCATCGGCATATCCCTGTAGGATTAAGTCTACACTGGAGGCATATCTTAGGCCATAACCAACTATTCCTCGTAAGTATCTCAATACATGTTTTTCTACTATCTAGTGTGTCTGTCTCGCTTGGCTCATAAACTGGCTAAGCACATTCACTGCATAGCATATATCTGGTCTGGTGTTAACCAGATACATCAGTGATCCAATCAACTGTTTGTATAAGTGTGGATCTACCTCTCCTGAATCAATATCACTCATCTTCTTCAAATCCATCACCATTGGAGTGAGCATGGATTTTCATTCCGTCACACCGAAATTTTTTGGTATCTCCACAATATATTTTCCTTGACTCAAGAAAATATCATCTATCCTCTGCCATACTTCTAGTCCCAAGAAGTAGTGCATCAGGCCCAAATCCTTCATTTCAAATTTAGCAGTCAATGCTCGTTTGCATTAAAAAATGAGTCTCTTTGAACTAATGAGGAAACAACCATCCACATATAGGACCAAGATTAAACACTCATTTCCATCAATGTGATAATATAAGTTTGGATCAAAAACACTTTTGTTGAAGCCCAAACTCATTAGAAATCCATCCATTTTCTCGTACCAATCACGTGGTGCCTGCTTTAGACCATATATGGCTTTCTTCAATCTGCACACATGAGATATTTCGTTGTGTATAACAAATCCTTCTGGATGCTCAATATAAACTTATTCCTCAATTTCACCATTTAGAAAGGCTATCTTTACATCTAGCTGGTGTAGCTTCCAACCCATGGAAGCAACTAGTGCAATAATAGAGCGTATGGAAGTGTATCGGGCTACTGGAGAAAAAGTCTCATCATAGTCAACTCCCTTTATTTGTGAGAACCCTCTGGCTACAAATCTTGCTTTTTATTTTTCAATTCTTCCATCAGCTGTATGATTGATTTTATAAATCCATTTGGAAGTCACTACAGACTTTCCCTTTGGTCTTGGAACAATATCCCATACATCATTTTTCAATATAGATTTATATTCTTCAGTCATGGCATCTTTCCATACTTGTTCACCTGAAGCTTGTCCATGAAAAGATGGCTCTGAGTTAATGATGCTGGTCATGGCTGAAAGGTAGCTTTAGAATCTCTTTGGTCTCTTTCTCTCTCTGGTTGTTTCTTGAGGGGATTTATGTCCCTCTGCTTCTTGTAGAGTTTTTTGGGCCCAAGCAGGCCTTTTATGTCCAACTGTAATATATCTGGGCATGCCACTTGGAGCAAATGGATCAATTTGAGAAACTGGATCGACTAGAATAATGCCTTTCTCCCTCTGAACTACTGAAGGGGGAGAAGGCATTGTCTCACTATCAATTTCCATATGAGATTCTCTAGATATTTGGAAAGCTACTTATTCTTAAAAAGTAAAATATCTGCTTGTTTCAGTTTGTCTTTGACCAAGAATGTAGATTCGATATGTCTTTGAGGATTCACTGTATCATACAAATGTGCCCTTTCTCTCTGAAGGTTCTAGCTTGGATCTCTTCTCTTTGGGTACATGAAAATATATTGGACAACCAAATATTTTGAAGTGTCCAATCTCAGGATTCATTTTGGTGAAGGATTCTTCTGGAGTAATGTTCTTCAAGATCTGATGAGGACTTTTGTTTTGAACATACACTGCTTTCATACATGCTTCTTCCCATAGAGTCATAGGTAGACTCTGATCATGTATCATTACTTTGGTTGCCTCAATGATAGTTCTGTTTTTCCTTTCTGCAACCCCATTTTGTTGAGGGTTGTAAGGAACTGTGGACCCCCTCTTGATCCCTGCTTCAATACAAAAGTTTCTGAAATCTTTGGAGGTGTATTCTCCTCCATTATCTGATTTTAATAATTTGATTTTTCTTCCGGTCTGGTTCTAAACCTGAGCTTTGAATTCTTGAAATTTTGCAAGGACTCCTTCCTTGTTCTTTAGGAAGTAAATCCAAGTTTTCTGGGGGTGATCATCTATGAAGAGTACATAGTACAAGTACCCATTCAGAGATGCAACATTCATTGGCCCACACACATCTGAATGTATCAAGTCCAAGGTTTCCTTGGATCTATTGTCAGTGCTTGAAAAAGATCCTTTAACATTTTTTCCAAGAGCACAACCTTTGCAAACACCTTTATGTTGAATTTGTATCTCTGGAAGACCTGTTACCATTTTCCCTAGAGATGGGAGACCTCTATAATGAATGTGAGCAAGTCTTCTATGCCATATCTCACTCAAGTTGATGGTGTCATGTAGCAGGGCCTGGACTGGTTTGATGGTTAATCTATACAAGATGTTTTCTCGGACACTAATTAATTTGGGAGAATTTATATGAGAGTCATTGTGCCATGAAAGAACTCTTCCTTCTAAGAAGGTAACCTTGTAGCCTTTGTGATCCAGGAGGCTCCTCAGGTCCAGAAAATGCTCAAAAATGAAAGTTCTCAGAATCAGAAGAAATGAATTCCATCGAGTTCGTCTCGTCGTGCGGATTTCGACCATATCTTTACTTCCTCAAATAGACACCGTATGCGAAAGTTATCGCACTCTGATCGATTTCCCAAACAAGTAAAAAGTCAACAGTCAACAGGAAAAAAGTCAACACTGACATCATCATGATGACGTGACATCTTGGCACATGGCATCTGATCGTGCAGTGACATGGTAGAGAAGTGGCATGCTGACTGGGTCGGTGGCAGACATGGTCCAATCGACATTTGACAAGTGTCACTTTGATGAGCAAGTTAAACGGTGCCACGTGGCCTAGACATGGGCTGCCAAGTGGCACCCCATCATTTTTCGGCTGTGGTAAAAGTTATTTGGACTTCCCTGGATTCGACCATGTGACCTCTGGCATGAGGGAAGCGCTTTGAGAAGGCTGGGTTACGAAACCGCCCACGGTAGTACTTATTAGACCATGGCGCATAGTTAATATTTAAGTTTACATATGGTTCCAGGCGGAGGAGGTAAGGGCTGGGGTCTAGCCCCAGCCCCAATTACATGTTACCATAAAAACAAAATTCAACACTCGACGCTCCACTCCGGTGATAAGGATCGGGCGCGGGGGCCACAGACCAACACATCACCAAACTCCACAAGACCGAGGCGTAACCAGTAGAGAGGGCTAATCGACGAGGGGCTTATCCCATCTGATTGATCCTAGGTCCTATGAACGCGCCAGGAATCCAGAAGCTTACGGAGGAGGGACCAACACAAAACCCCTAGGGGGCTGGCACTTGGCCATATTAATCCATATGACTATGTAAAAGGGGTGCACGCCCATGCTAGATGGGATAATTCTGATTTTTGTAACAAAGTGGATCTTTTTGCTATAGTTTTGGCCTAGATTGGGCATTTTTGGAGATTTCTTGGCCATTTGGTGGGGGATTTGATCCCAAAAAGAGGCCAGATCTTTGTGGGAAGTTGGGCTTCCCTAATTGAGCCCAAAAACTATATAAACCCGACTTATTGGGCTTGAGGGGGTACTTTTTATGCAGGGAATGTAAAAAGGAGTTTGAGTTAATGGCCCATTTCTCATGTTTTGAGGGGCATTGAGTCATGTTTTGAGAGCATATTGTTGAGGCATGTGTGCATATGCACAAGGAGGTATTGTACAATAGATCAAAAGCCTGTTTGTAACAACAAAGAGCCATTGTAAATATAACTTGAGCATTTAAAGATCAATAAAGAGGTCCTCCACTTAGAAGTGAGCCTAGAGATGTAGCCACACATTGGTGAATTCCATTAACAAGTTCTTGTTGTCTATTTCTCTTTCTTATTGCTGTTATGTTCTCTTATTTGCAGCATGGTTTATGATGGCTGAATTCTTTAATCATTCATGAACATCAAATTAATGTCAATTTGTTATTAATACCTTTCATTTTTGGATCAAGTATTTTGGTATCAGAGCTTTGGTTGTATTGGAAGGTTTAACAAGTGCAAGATTGGATGCTCACAGGATCCAAATATCGGAGATGAGAAGGATATTTGGCTGAATTCATTTCAGAGATGGAATGAGTGTTGAGGAAGAAAATAATGGCTTCAGAAGGAGAAACTTCTCCACGAACTAAAAAGTTCGAAGAAGCATTTTTCTCCATGTCAGAAATGGTCAAAGTGTTATATGATAATTTCTTGGAGAGAAAGAAACCTATTCTAGGAGAACCTTTTATGAAGGGGAAAAGTGAAGGGAAAGGAGAATCTTCAAAGCCTCCTCCTTCACCACCTTCTTCTCCAAGTTCTACTTCAAATGATAGTTCTCATTCTACTACACATACTATACCAAAACAAACACATAAGAATAAGTCTGACATGCCTTTGTTAAAGCTTGATGTTAAGTTTGAGTTGCCTTTATATGATGGGGGACTAAATGCGGAAAAGTTAGATAATTGGATAAGACAAATTGAAGTGTATTGTAGGATACAGAAAATCATAGATGAGGAGACTATGATCCAGCTTGCTAGTCTCAAGATGGGAGGAGCTGCCCTTGTGTGGTGGGAAAGCAGGACAAAACATTATCTTAAAAAGTTCGGTAAGACTCTCTCATCATGGCTTGATTTTACATCTGCATTACAAAAGCAATTTTATTCTCTAGCTTAGATGCACCAAGATATTATGTCATGGCAGAACTTTAGGCAGTTAAAGGGACAAACTGTTGAAAGTTATACACAAGAGTTTCGAAAAAGAGCTTTATTGTTGGGAATACCATTGGATACTCAAGAGACATTGTTGAAGTATATAGGTGGTTTTCATAGCTATTTACGACATACCATTCTTATGTTTAATCCAATTAGTTTAGATGAGGTATGTGTGTAAGCGACTCATCTTGAATCTAGAGGCAAGAATGTAAATGTTGATTTTGTAAAACCATTTAAACCTACTGAAGGAAAATTCAAAAGAAAGGGTAAAAAGAAGTTCAAAGGGAAGAAAACTAATACAGTGAAGAAGGAAAAACCTACATGCACTCATTGTAAGAAAGAAGGGCATAGTGATGATCGTTTTTGGATCCTTCACCCAGAATTGAAACCAACAAAGTTCATAAATAAAGGGAAGCCAAAGACTACTGCAACAACTCAAATAAATTTGGGGTCTGATTCGGAAGATGAGACCAAGGTCACAGTCACGGGAATCAAAGGTAAAAATTCTGAAGCTAGTACAAGTTCTTCATTTCAGTCTTTAAAAGTTGATAATGAAGTTGATGAGATCAAATGAACATAAATTTTTCACATAAGAGTAGTTTCCAAACATACAAAAATTGATACTCTATTTGACAGTGGCTCACAAGTAAATTTGATAGCAAAGACAATTGTTAAAAAGTTGGGATTAATCACTAAACCTCATAAGAAACCATATCCTTTAGGATGGATTCATAATTATAATCAGTTGCAAGTGAATATACAATGTGTCCTAAAGTTTGCTATCAATTCACAATTTATAGATGAGGTTGAGTTAGATGTGGTTCCACTAGATATATGTGGTATTGTACTTGGGAGTCCATATCTGTATGATAGAAAGGAAATATTCTATCGTGAGCACAATAAGTATTAATTAACTAAAGATGGAAAATAATATGTTGCAAGGGCTCATCATAATAAATTGAATCTATCATTAATCAACTCAGGACAAATGAAGAGAATTGTAAATGTCAGTAAAAGATATTTACTAATGGTCGTAAAAGCTAAGGACACTATCGGAATTGATACTTTCAAAGATTGTGATACAAAGTTGAAAGATGACTTAGTTAGAATTATTTCTGACTATGATGATATATTTCAAGTCTCGAAAGGATTACCTCCAAAATGACAATTTGAACATGAGATACAGTTGCAGCATGATGTTCCTCTTCCTAACATTGGAATGTACAGGTTATCAGTTTTGGAAAATGCAGAGATAAAGAAACATGTACACGAGTTGATTGAATAAGGGGTCATCAGACCAAGTGCTTGTCCATGTGGGTCACCTATCATCCTGGTTCCAAAGAAAGATGGCACATGATGCATGTGCATGGACCTCCAAGCCTTGAACAAGATCACGGTAAAAAATCGTTACCCTCTACCTCACATTGATGATTTATTAGATCAATTGAAACATGCGGTTTATTTTACTAAGTTAGAATTAAGAAGTGGTTACCATCAAATTAGAGTTTTCGAACAAGATAT
>JASDQU010687804.1:20620-35092 GCA_032191745.1 Picea mariana
GGATTCTCTTCCATTTTGATTTTTGCATCTTCTTGAGCTGCCATGATTCAACAAAAAACAAAAAAGATTTCTATTTGTAATCCACAAGATTTATTAGTTTTTCCATAAATCAGAATATATACTAAGCAATTAATGTGGCCCTGTTCAGGCCCAGTGTTGTAAATTTTTCTCTGATACCATATGTAATGAACCTCAATTTCATCATAAAAAAAATAAATTCTTGAACATAAATCAATTTCGTTTAAGCTTAGGTTTAAGAGCAGGTAAGATTCATTTATGTTCACAATGACATTATTATTCTAGTCTAGTTTCCTTCGAACAAATCTTCATTTACATTTGTACATAATCCCACCTATAAGTATGTATATAGCTATGGATTTCCTTAAATACATATAGAACGATTCACTGTCGCAGGTATAGTTTCATCTCGATTCTGTCTTAATAAGTTTAATACTTTCACACAATAATTCTCTGTATTTTTCATACCCTGTACACAGTGACTTGTAAAACGATTATATATTCTAAACCTCTATCCCGGGTGAATATATTCCAATGTTTTCCACCAATTCCATTTACTACAGAATTAGAGTTGTTCTTATAATAATAATTCCTACCACTCTCTTATAGTTTTGTGAGGAACAACGATCAAACGGATTTCGGCGATTACAATTGCCAAGTACTAACACACAACAACTCCCGGAAAGGTGAAAAAGGGACTAGCACTTTGGGATTTCAGAGCTTGGGCCTTCGCGATTACAAGCACCCAAACACCAACACAAACAAACCTTTGAAAAGCAAAGAAAGTGGGACCCGCACTTCGGGGTTTGAGACTTTGTGATCACAAGCACCCAAAACATCAATACACAACAACTCCCAAAAAGTGAAAGAAAAGGTGGGACCCACACTTCAGGATTTCAGGTTTCGGGATTTCACGACTTCAAAGGTCAAACATTAGCACATGAGAACTTCTGAATTCCGAAAAAATGGAAATAGAGGAAAGGTGGGACCCGCGCTTCGGGATTTTGGGGTTTGGGATTTCATGAGTTCAGAATCCATACATCAATAAGTGTGAACCTCCGAAAGACGAAAATGCAAGGTGGAATGAAGTCCTTCTATTGAAAAGAAAAGGAATTCATACGCAAAGGAAAAGAATATTCTACTTCTACTGTGAATTTTCACATTATTTTCGTCACTCCCTGATCTTTATCCTTTACTGGCACTCTTGGTCTTGGCAATTATAAATACCGAACACCAAACATGAAAAAACATGAAGACTTGTAAATCCAGTACTTCGGGTTTTTGGGGTTCGGGATCCCGTGTTTTCAAAAGCCAAACCTCTACACACCAGAACTCCCGAATCGCGAAAAGTGAAAAAGAGGAAAGGTGGGACCCACACATCGGGATTTCGGAGTCTAGGATTCCACGAGTACAAAAGCCCAAACAACAACACACAAAAACTCTTGAAATTGTGAAAAGTGACCATCACTTCGGGGTTTCACAATTTTTTCTAAAGTTGTCAAAGACTTTAACTGTGAGAAGGGTAAATTGTTTTTAAACAAACAATGAAAGCATAATAACTTATGGTAGACATCAATTCTCAAGATTGTTCAGCATTCGATAAACCAAAGGGGTTTTCCTAGATTTCTTTGACCTTCCAAAAGTTCGATCAGTCTATACACATCTAGTATTTAATTTGCAAGTTATTAGTGCATGCAACAAAATTCATACATGACAGGAAATACGTAAATAAAGATAAATATAAGAGTGTCCTTGTAACCCAATTGATCTCAATTTTTTCACAGCATTTTATCCTTTACTATTTATTCCTTAAATCAAATACTACGGTTATTGCCTTGAAGAAAGGCCCTATTTTCAACGCTAGATAAAGGATGGAAATACACTAGATCTATCATAATAAATCCTATTCAATCCAGATCTGTCTGATTTTACAATTACAAATTTATAACCTTTGCCTATAGATGAATTTTATACTATCAATGTATTTGCACATAAATAACTCTGTCTCGGGTTTTTAATTCAGGAGGGGCGATCCTCAAATTTAATTACTTGATTATAAAAATTCATATAATGAACAGATACCATCTATGTAGGTCATTACCGCAATTATAAATAATCATTCGCACATTTACATTACAGCTAATAGAAATAATCATTCCCACAGTACATCACAACAAATAGATATGATTATTCAGAAAGGTTTACATCAACGCAAATTAGATATAATTCATTCAACAGATATAGGGTATCAATCAAGCATAGTCATTCATAACAGAGGGGGATAGATGAACATATATGAATCCAATCCGTGGAAAGACAAAGTGAACAACCACGTTCCTCCCAACCGTAGAACCAGGCAGCCACAACTACTTGTCTGATTCACCCCCTAGCCTGACCATGAATCCATGAAGACCAACTTGGAGACTCCTCGGCAATATTCTAGATTTTTCAATAGTTATCCCCTTGCCTCACACTTTCTCATCAGTTCTCATAACAACAAGAGGATTCACAATCCTTTCCCCAACATACTTGGCAGCGTCCTGCCTCCTCACATATGCTATTTATGAATTTTGCCCAGGTCTTTTTTTCCTCCTTTGGGGATTTTCGTAGCTTTCTTAATCCCTGATTCTCAAGGGCTTCCAGTGGCCAAATCTCTGATTTTCCACTTGTAATAATCATCCCAGAGGTAGTTCCAACTTGTTCCCCACTCATGGAGTCATAGTCAGCTGATTTTTAACATGGCTGTTCCATTTGTCCTCCTGCATTTAATATCTAAATGTTTTGTTTTTATACAAGTGTCATAGTCAACTAGTTAGCTGAGTTAGATCAGATCTCTGTCCAACAGTCACAATAATTAGTTACAATTATTAATTTTGAAATTTGGAATTTCCATAAATGGCAAAAATTTTTCAGATTTGAATTCGCCAAAAACAGAAATAAATTTCCAGCCTATTTTCAAAAAATAAAAATATTTAATTTTTGGGGGATGTCACACTCTGGAGCTTCCTTCCATATGAATTCTCATCAACACTTGTTTTTAATGTATGATAAATACAATGGTGGGATGGTATAACTTGGTGATGACTCTCCTCTCAACATAATTGGCCATGGTGGTGTATTTATTTGATTCCCTGATGGGAGAGTAAAGGGGATTAGTGGGGTTTTTTATATTATGGGTTTAACACAAAGCCTACGATTAGTAAGTAAACTTAATGATACTAGTGTTCAAGTTCATATGGGGAGATATGGTACTCATTAAGGGTGTTCATGTGGGCACTTTGTTTCATCTTGATGCATGCACTATTAAGTGTAATAGTTCTTCTATTTTTGTAGGGGAGAGATCTATAGGATCTACACCTTCATAGTCAAATTTTTTTAGAAATCAATTTACTTGGTGAAGTTGGACCACTTACGTATATGTGCATATACGAAACCTGACCACTTTTGTTTTTGCGCATATACAAAAATGGTCGACTTTCGTATATGTGCATATACGGAAGCTGACCACATTCATATATGCGCATATACACAAGTGGTCTTCTTCTGTATATGTGCATATAGGGAAGAGGTCGACTTTCGTATATGCGCATATACGAAAGTTGGCCACTTCCGCATATACACATATACAAAATTGGTCGGCTTTTGTATAAGCATATATATGGAAGTGGTCAATTTTTTTATATCTGCATATAAAAAAATCGACCACTTCCATATATGCTCATATGTGGAAGCTGACCACTTTCGTATATGTGCATATACAAAATTTGTCGGCTTCCCTATATGCACATATACGAAATCCGTATACGAAAGTGGTCGAATTTCATATATGCACATATACAGAATCCGATCACTTCCATATATGCGTATATACGGAAGTGGTCGACTTCAGTATATGCGCATATATGGAAGCAGGTTGCTTCCGTATATGCACAATGCACATATACGAAAGTGGTCAGCTTCCATATATGTGGATATATGAAAGTGTCTCGCTTTTGTATATGCACATATATAGAAGTATGCCACTTATGTATATGCACATATATGAAAGTTTACCACTTATGTATTTGTATGCTGGCTTCGGTATATGGCCGACTTCTGTTTATGTGCATATACAGAAGCTGACCACTTGCGTATATGGGCATATATAGAATCCGACCACTTGTGTATATGCGCATATATGAATGTGGTCGGTTTCCGTTTATGTGCATATACGAAAGCCGACCATTTTCATATATGTGCATATACGGAAGTGGTCAACTTTCGTATATGTGCAGATGAAGAAGCCAATCATTTTCGTATATGCACATATATGAAAGTGGTTGGCTTATGTATATGCACATATATGTAAGTTGACCACTTCTGTATATGTGCATATATGGAATCCGAACACTTCCATATATGCGCATATACGAAAGTGGCAAGCTTCTGTATATGCACATATAAGAAAGTCGACGATTTTTGTATATGCATATATATGGATGTCGACCACTTCCATATATGCACATGTATACAGAAGCTATCATCTTTAAGTCCCCCCCTCCCCGCTCTCTCTCTCCTACTTCCTATTTCCTTCCCTCTATATAGCCCTTCCCCATTCTCTTTGCTTTCCCCCTATCTCCCTATCTCTTCGTTTCCCTCTCTCTCCCCCCTAATCTCCCCCCTTCTCTCTTATATTTCTCTCCCTCCCTCTCTACCACTCCCTCTCTTTATATATCATCTCCACTACTCTCTCCCCATGCCTCTCTCCCTCTCTTGCATCTACCCCTCTCTCCTCCTCCTCCTCCTCCTCCTCCTCTCTCTCTCTCTTGCATCTACCCCTATATCCCCCTCACTTTGTATCCCCCTCCCTCTCCCTTGCTCTCTCCCCATATATCTCAAGCAATTCCTCCCAAAACCAAAAGAAGAAGACGCCAAGGAAAATTTCAAGAAGAATAAAATCAAGTCCAAGAGGATCTTGACAGATTCAATAATGGATCACTTTATCCCCAATGTATAAAAATTGAAGACACCAAAGGAAATGTTTGATGCCCTAACCATACTATATGAAAGTAAGAATACCAACACGAAGCTAACACTAAGGCATCAACTTAGAAACGTAATGATGAACAAGTCAGAAACAATCTCCAACTACTTCATGAGAATTTCACATATCAAGGACCAACTAGAAGATATTGGATACTCAGTGGATGATGCAGAGCTTGTGACTACTACAGTTAATGATCTTCTTGGGACCCATTTGTTCAAGGAATTTGCGCAAGAAGTAATTTTTCCAAATTTGACAAGTTGTAGAGAAACTGTAGCCAATAAGAATCTAGATTGATATCCAAATCACAGAAGACTAATTATGAAGAAAACCAAGCTCCTTATATTCATGTGAAGAAAAGGAAAGAAAGGAGACATTCTAGTCTAAAGAAAACTCAAAGACGACACCATATGCGCATAGATAGAAGCCGACCATATACCGAAGCCAGTGTGCAAATACAGAAGAGGTTATCTGACCCAGATTTTATGAGCAGAACGAAATGACTACAAATTATTAATAGATTCTTAACACAGAATAACGAAGATATAGTAAAACTAGTTTTCTATTCAATAAGGAAATAAGATGAAACTGTAAATGCAGCGGAAAACAAGCTTGCTAGAATGATGGCGGATTATCTCTGAGAAGAGATGTGACGGCTACGCTCATTCACAAGAATATGGTTACAATGAGGCTCTGAAGGCCTTTTAAAATAAACAGGAATGTCAAAAACCCTAGAAATCCAAAAATATAACCCTAGGAGATGAAGCGCCAAAAGTCATGTGGGCCCCGTTTGGGTAAGTTTGTACATCAAATTCACAGGGTCATAACTTTTGCATACGATCTCCGTTTTAGGTGCACGATAGCCCGTTGGAAAGGTTTAACCAAGAAGAAAAAAATCCCACTGACCTAGGTCAATGCCTTGGATAGTCACCTGGGCCCCTGTTACACATCAAAATTTCTCACTTCGATAGTGTCGCAAGTGTCGTCATTACAAGTGTCGCAAGTGTCAAGGAAATCATACTGCCATGATGTCTATGTCGTGCCTATAACGACATAAGGAGGACACTTGACACATGTCAAATACTTGATTTGGAAGAGGAGGAATGCTCAACTGGACTCATGAACTTCTTGCCATCTTAAAGAACCAAAAACTAACTTTTTTAGAGGAGAGTTTCCCCCTATACCTCCTTTAGGAGCACTGGCGCCCCCCTTACACTGTCTGGAAGTGCTATAGCACTCTAACAGCCCCTCTAAGGGAGCGTTGATGAGTTCAAGAGCACTGGCACCCCCCTAAAGCCTAAAAGGGAGAATTATAGCACCCTAATGCCCCTTTTGAAAGAGCGTTGCCTATTCTGGGTAGTAGTTGGTTTGTTGAGATGAATGGGGGAATGATCTGTTCAATCCCTGAAGGCAGTTGGATTCGAATCCATAGTTAATCCACGATCTAAGGGATGATCCCTAACTAAAGGAGGAAAATCCTCAGCTTACCCCAAGGATGTCTCAAGTGGTTAAGCCTCTCCAAGGCTATATAAGCAAGCTTTCTCATGGTGAACAGGGGATGGAAATGGAGAATTACACCAAACTTATGATCTCTTAAGTGGTGCTAGAATAGAGATGGAGAATTACACCAAACTTATGATCTCATAAGTGGTGCTAGAACAGAGATGGAGAATCATACCAAACTTATGATCTCATAAGTGGTAGGAGAAGGATTGGAAGCAAGAAACCTATTATCTCATAGGAAAGACATAGCAGATTGAAGAACAATCGGCGAAGCCATCATCATTCTGATCGTGGATCTTTCGAGCAAGGATTAGACAAGGAGGACTTGACGAAACTGCTGCAACTCATCCATGGCTGTAAGTAATGTTTTTTCCTCATTAATATGATTTGCTTGGCCTGTTTATTTCTAATTCATGTTGGATATCACATGAATTTGTCTCTAAGTAGATAGGTCTATTTTGGACTAATCTTGATAGAGTAGGAAAGTGGTTGTACTTTCGTTTGTCTACAGGATTCATCGAAGAGCGAAAGATTGGAGCTCAACTCGAGTCGTGCAGGGACAAACGTCGATTAAAGGTACATCTTTCCTCTTTACTCCTCATGCATTAGTTTGTGTAGACCTAAAAGGAAGTCAGTGACCATGATAAGAACTTTCTGTCTTGAGAGTTAAGAGTCTAGCTCTCAAGAGGAGATCTATCTGTCCGCAGGGGGATTTTCCTTCAACAGAAATTGGTGATTCCACTGGGGATCGAATCGAAACTTTTGGTTTTGATTTTTTCTCATAGAACTTGTCTTACCTTTTGTTGTGTTTAGACCTTGTTCACCCCATATGTTTGATTTCATATGTTGATTGAATCTTTATCCCATCATACATACTCTGAATGACAAAGTTCAGCAGAGTTTTAGGGTTTTTTTTTGGACTTTTTTTCTGAGTTTTAGGAATCCATCGCTCCCCTGCCTTGTTAGCAGGGTACCAGTGCTCCCTTAAGGTGCTAGAAAGAGCTTTATAACACCCTGGTGTCCCTTATAGCAGAGCGCCAACCCCTTTTTGCACAAAATCTTTTCAAAATTTGTATTTTTTGAGATCCAAACCCTGTTTTTTCACTTGCTAAGCTTCTTTGTGACTCAATGCTTCTTCCTTTGACCTTTGACATGCTTCCTCTTGAGAAGTAAACACCTTGTTGTTCATATTTTATGCCTTCTTCCTTATTTTTGAGTTTTTTCTGTTGAGAGATTGAAATCAATCCCCTGCTTTCTTCTCTCCTATTCGACTGAGCGGGAACTCTAGTGAAGGACATTAGAAGTCTATGACTCTTCTCATTTGGTTCTTTGAGGTCATCTTGACCAATCTCTTTCTCCTTCCTTTTGCATTTTTTGTTTTTCTTTCTCTTGTTTGATCGCAAATAGGGTGTGTTGTTTGTGTGAAATCTGTTTGTGCTTGTCACAGGGTAGTTGACAGGAGAATCATCATTTGCATACAAACGACAAAAGATACATCTTAGTGATTAGTTTGCATATTAGAAGGCATTTCTGAAATGTTGTAGCATTATATTGGATCTGATTGAGGACAAAATTGATTGAGGGCATTCCTTATCAAGTGTTTGATAGTGAAAATGACTCTTTCTCTCTCCCTTAAATAGGCATTCATTGAAAAGAAACGATTTCTTATCATCTTTTATGCATTTTTTTGGGATTTGAGTCGTCATTCCATCAGTTTCACTTTCATACACCCTCTGAGTAAACAACAGCCACTAAAATCAACGCTTAACTAAAATTTATCAGAATTTTTACATCTTAGTTAGCAAACCTACATTAGTTTAAGGTGTAGGGCTTTGGAATAGGTTGAAAGGATAACTTTTCAAAGATATCAAACAAACTTAGTATCTTTTGGTAGGGAGAGTAAAATCCAATTGTCGTATTGGCTCGTTGGGATCCCCCTCTCACACAGGGGTTACGCACGAGGTCGCATTCGAGTGAGTTACAAAGATTATCCCTCCGTGGCCCAACTGTTTGTAGTGGTCGAATCGTATATTGGGGGTCACTGGAAGGTATACCCACGATTATGTGTGGGATCCTTTCAAGTTAATTTCTGACTTGTTATCCTGCCCATACATTCCGATTGGACTGTCGACTATTCCTTCCCAGGGGCTGACTACGAGTTGGTGACCTTAGTATCCATACTCTTTAGGGTCTCACACAAGGTGACGGTTAAGGGAACTCTCACTGTACCTGGAACAAACGTTGGTCAATCTCACTCGGGCTCCTTGGAGGGTAAATCCACAATTACTGTGTGGAAGCTTGCACCAAGGCGTAAGTCCATTAAGCAAGTCGCCAACGTAACTGATCCACCCGCTCTATCCCCGCCCCTTCCTATTTTGATCTTGCGACATTGGATTTCATCACCAACTAGTGGTTTCATCGTAGGAAGGTTTGTTTGATTGATTGCTTCTTATATTCATAGCGTGTGTTGTTTTTTTTACTTAGTGGACCTTAGGCCGAGTCAGTGTTAATGGCATCGAATCCCAAGATTACCAATGGAGGAAGCCCTTCTTCTAGGAAACCTTATACTTTTCCTTCGTTTGGAAACTTTGATCCTCCATATGTTGCCACACTGAGTCTTCCAGGACTCACCATCAAATTACCAGTCTGGTTGTTCCCCACTCCGGTGATCCCGAATCCTCCCAATGTTTCAGCTGCACCTAATACTTTAGATGTCAATACACCACCCATGCATCAACCTCATGTCGAATTTTCGCCTTCTTCACCCATTAAGTCTCCTTCCATTTCTCCTTCTTCACCTAGTGAAAGCTCTAAAGCAAGTAGCCAGGTTGATCAACAGAAGAATAAATAGAAAGAGAAGAAAAAGAAGAACCCGAAAAGGACCAAGGCCCCAACAACATCAGATGTTGGCTCTAAGCAACCAGTTACTGTTAATAGTACCGGGAGTGTTGATGAAATCAATAAGATTAAAATGAAGAATCCGAAACCCAAATTCCCTTGCATCCTTTGTAAGGGTGACCACTTTCTGATGGATTTCCCTAGTCTTATCAAGGTCTTAGAAATGTGGTCCTCCACATCATCGACCTCTATCGGTCATGTCGATGATACCCCGTCAACTAGTGATGTTAAGGTTGGTAAGAAGAAGAAAACTGTCAAGTTCCCTTGCATGTTGTTTAAAGGTGATCATTACTCTCACCTTTGTCCTTGTATGGACGAGGCTTCTTCTCTTTTGGAAAAACTTCAACTTCCAAAAGGTTATCATAAGCTTTCCCCTAACCCATCGTTAGTTGATGGTCTGGTCAATCTGGTTCCATCCTCGGTCAGTCCGGTTGATCAGGTGGTTAATCTAATTTCCTCCTCGATTGAACCATAAACCCAAGTAGCTAATCCAGTTCTGTCATCGATCATCCCCACTCTTCATCAAAAGAGTGTAACCCAAGTGGTCAATCCATTCCTTTCCTCGGTCGATCCCACTCTCCCGTTAGAAAGTGACACCAAAGCAGTCGATCTGTTTCCACTCATCAACCCCATTCTTCCTTTGGAGAATGACACTCAAGTGGTGGATCTGATTCTATCATCAGTCAATCACACTCCTCCTTTAAGGAGTGCCAAAGCGACTGATCCAGTCCCTTCCTCGGTCAGTCCCACCCTTCCTTTGAAGAATGCCGAAGTGGTCAATCAAAGTCCACCTTTGGTCGATCCGATTCAATCATCGGTCGATCCTACTCTCCCTCTAGAGAGTAAATTCGATACTGCCCACATTTTTCTCATTGATACAGACTCTACCGTGCTGGGGGGCATTCCTCATTCTCCTGTGAAACCCCCTCCAAGTAATGAGGCCATCCTTTTTTATTGGGGTGCACTAACTGGACCTCGTCTTCCCTCTCACATTCCTTTCCATATTATAGTATAGGTTTGTGGTCGGGACGTTCCTCAAACGTTGATAGATGAAGGTGCATCCGTTAGTATTTTGTTCTCTGTTTCTTGGCATGCTTTGGGTTGTCCTCAACTTGCGTCGGTTACACATAATCTGTTAGCTTTTAACATAAGAACTAGTCAACCTTTAGCGACCCTTCCTCAGTTTCCTGTAACTTTGGGAGGGAAAACTGTCTTTATTGATGTCATGGTAGTCCGAGACCCCTTGGATTTCGATTTACTCTTTGGGCAGGATTATGTCTATGCTATGAAAGCTCTTGAATCCACTCTTTTCCGCATGATATATTTCCCTCACGATGGAAGAATTGTGGTTATTGATCAACTTTCATTCATCGACCCTGACTGGATTACCTCCCTAAATGGTTTTTATATGAAGACAGTATCACCCTCGCTGCATGTCAATTATGTGGTGTTGTCTCCCATGATTTCAAATTTCGATGATTTAGATCCGATAGTTGACATGGTGATTTCGTCGGTAGGGATATTGGAGCCTAATATCCTTACCCCTGTCGTGACCCTAGGCATGTGTTCCTTCCAGAGTGATTATCTTCCATCTAGTGAAGATCTCTTGGAAGCCATGACTGAGTTTTGTCCCTTGACATGGTGTCCTTCCAGAGCATTCTCCTCTTGGAATCCATGATCAAGACAGAGCTACGAGCATAGTTTCTCTTCTCTGTAGCAAGCTCGTTAAAAAATGAAACAGAGGCTTTGAGCATAGTTTTTCTCTCTGTAGAAAGCTCGTTAAAAAATGAAACAGAGGCCTTGAGCATTGTTCTTTTCCTGTGTCAAGCTCGTTAAAAAATGAAATAGTCATCTCTCTTGAACCTTCTTTTCATCCACCCTTCTCCTTTTTCTCATCTACCTGAGAAATTGGTGATAACCTCAAAGTTGGTGCATGAATTGAAGCTTGGAGGGCATGTCTCTATCCTTTGATGATCATTCTGGAGCTAAGCCACTAGATTTCAAGCTAGGGGCATACCGAGCTTAGTCTTTGTTCTTTCTTGTGCTCCTAAATACATGAGAATGCATCCGGGTAAACTTTTATCTCTTTTTCAGACCTGTATGGATACACGAAAAAGGAACCCCCTGGAGTCTCCTTTAAGCTCTTTTCAGACTCTCTAAACATGAAAAGATTTCCGAGTAATCTTGCTTCCTTTCCCACTCGTTAAAAGGTTTGAAAGGGCGTCTTTCGAGTGATAATTTATCTCTTTTTCGGCCTCGCAAGACTAACATTACAAAAAAGGACAACATTGGTGTTACCTTTAAGTTCTTTTCAGACTCTCTAAACATGAAAATATTGCCGAGCGACCTTGTTCTCTTCACACTTGTTAAAGTATTTGAAGAAAATGTCTGTTGAGTGATAGTTTATCTCTTTTTCGGTCTCATCTGGCTACTTTACGAAAAAGGAACTGAGAGAGTTCTCTTTTAAGTGTTTTTCCAGACTCTATAATCATGAAAAACCTTCGAGTTTTCTATCTTTGGACTCGTTAAAGCAAACATCAACAGGCCCATACGGGATCGAACCCTTACTTCTTCCAATTCATTAAACAAAAGGAAGAGGAACTTACCGAAGGTGAGTTCTATTGAGCATGTGTTACCTTCCTCGAGCTCGTTAAATTAAAAAAAGGTACTCATCTATCTGGATGGGGGAAAAATTGAAAGAAGCAAGCCAGACAGTTTTTGGGAACATTACCAAGTAACTCTTAGAGTCGCCCTTGAACATGGCACTTTGTCTTTGCGCACATATTAATCCATTGAATCTTTTCACTGAGCCAATCCTTTGAGTTTCTTTTACTCCTTTGGGTCACCCGACGTAAGTCACAACATCCACTGCATCATCAAGTTTTGGTCCATGTCAAGTTTCTACTGTTGTGCCTCAGTGTTCAAGGGAAGTATCCGCCTCGAGAGTCAGCCATCACAAATATCTTGCCTCAATACCCATGTCAGTCCATGTTCATTTGATCTACCAATTACATCTCTGTGTTTGTTTCGTGTCGTTGATGGGAGATACATCAATACCCTCCTTCGACGAGTCTATTCCTATCGATTTCAACACATTATCCGGGAACTAGATTTAGAAACCAATTAGTACTTTGGGACCTACATGCCTTAATGACAGGACTCCTCATGTTCGACAGTGGGTTTACATCATTGACCTCTGATTGGATGATTTCACGGATGTTCAACTTCATCTCATCCATTCACATTCGTTGGAATGTACTAGGGTATCTTGGGAATCATTGACATCAATGGTGATTTCCCTCGTGCTTGTTAACGGTTTACATCATTGACCGGTAATCAAGCGGTTTCTACCATGTTCGACATCAATACATCTATTCACATGGTTAGATTCGTACTACATCGAGATCAGTAAGAAAAATCCCCCTGTGGACAGGTAGATCTCTTCTTGAGAGCTAGACTCTTAACTCTCAAGATAGAAAGTGCTTATCATGGTCACTGACTTCCTTTTAGGTCTACACAAACTAATGCATGAGGAGGAAAGAGGAAATATGTACCTTTAATTGGCGTTTGTCCCTGCACGACTCGAGTTGAGCTCCAATCTTTCGCTCTTCGATGAATCCTGTAGACAAACGAAAGTACAACCACTTTCCTACTCTATCAAGATTAGTCCAAAATAGACCTATCTACTTAGAGACAAATTCAAGTGATATCCAACATGAATTAGAAAGAAATAGGCCAAGCAAATCATATTAATGAGGAAAAACATTACTTACAGCCATGGATGAGTTGTAGCAGTTTCGTCAAGTCCTCCTTGTCTAACCCTTGCTCGAAAGATCCAGATCAGAATGATGATGGCTTCGCCGATTGTTCTTCACTCTGTTGTGTCTTTCCTATGAGATCATAGGTTTGTTTCTTCCAATCCTTCTCCTACCACTTATGAGATCATAAGTTTGGTATGATTCTCCATCTCTGTTCTAGCACCACTTATGAGATCATAAGTTTGGTGTAATTCTCCATCTCTGTTCTAGCACCACTTATGAGATCATAAGTTTGGTGTAATTCTCCATTTCCATCCCTTATTCACCATGAGAAAGCTTGCTTATATAGCCTTGGAGAAGCTTAACCACTTGAGATATCCTTGGGGTAAGTTGAGGATTTTCCTCCTTCAGTTAGGGATCATTCCTTAGATCATGGCTTGACTAGGGATTCAAATCCAACTGCCTTCAGGGATTGAAGGGATCCTTCCCCCATTCATCTCAACAAACTAACTACTGCCCAGAATAGGCAACGCTCCCTCAAAAGGGGCATCAGGGCATTATAATGCTCCCCAGTAGGCTTTAGGGGGGCGCCAATGCTCTTGAACTCATCAGTGCTCCCTTAGAGGGGATTTTAGAGCGCTATAGCGCTTCCAGGCATTGTAAGGGGGGTGCCAACGCTCCTAAAGGAGGTATAGGGGGGCACTCTCCACTAAAAAAGTCAGTTTTTGGTTCTTTCAGATGGCAAGAAGTTCATGAGTCTAGTTGACCATTCCTCCTCTTCCAAATCAAGTATTTGGCATGTGTCAAGTGTCCTCCTTATGTCGTTATAGGCACGACATAGGCATCATGGCAGTATGCCTTCCTTGACACTTGCGACACTTGTAATGACGACACTTGCGACACTATAGAAGTGATTAATTTTGATGTGTAACAGCCCCAAATCCCAAAATACATTGTTTATGGAATCAAAATGACCCAAAAAGTTTGGAACCCGAAAAACTACCGAAAAATTGCCAAAGTGGAAAGCTATTTTTCGAGCCATAGGAATAGGTGTGTGGCCACCGATATCCACTGGGATCAATCATCCCTCCTTAGGAAGAAATGGTCTCCATTGCATTTATTTCCCCCATCAGATGGGGAAATTTATGTTGAATTTGGCCCCAGGTGAGCCACTTGCCTTGGTGTAGGAGTTGTCGTTCTTTGACGACTCGATAAAGTTGGATCCTTTGCTGTCGAGTGCCCTTGATCTGTGTGTCCACAATCTGATCACTG
>JASDQU010687805.1:25506-39227 GCA_032191745.1 Picea mariana
CCAATGAATCTTGCTTAACCTTTTCCACAAGAATTCCATCAATATATAGGAGAGAATGAGATGGTTACTTGGATAAGAATGATCCCACAATATCAGGGAAACTAGTAAAAGGATAACCATTCAAATGCCAACCCATTCTTCTAGAAGATTCCCTTCTAGAACCATCGAGACTTCATCTTTTTCCAAGCCTTAGAACAAGTTTGCACCCTAGCTATGTAGCACAGTGCGAGAAGTTCGCACCCTAGCTTAAGGCAGCCTGCGAGAATGGGTCATTCTCACACCCTAGGATACTAGCAACCTACGAACCCTCTTCAAAAGTAATTTTTTTTCGAAGAGATGAATGTAACTTTTCTCAGGAGAAAGTTCTTATGAGGAGCCTGAGTACACCATCATGACAACCAAAATCATGGGTAACAGAATGCCCCCCAAAGTATGAGGTCGGAATCAGTGATAGCCGAAAGACTTTGTAAGCTGCATGTGTGTGTCGGAAACCAGGAGCGCACCTAATCGGAAACCTGCGAATAACCAAGCATCTGCAGAATATCATATATATTAATTATGAGGTAGGCATTCCCATACTCATATCACATATGGATGACATTGTAGACATAGGTCATGGCCACCAATCATACACTGTGGATCCATACCGTCAAAATATAGCATAGCCACCAGGAATACACTATGGATCTATGCGAGAAAATTCAAATTGAGACGACATAGCCATGAGACATACAAAATGGAAATATGTGTCATAGATTATAAATATTCCATCGCAACCTAGACCAAGAGATGATATCCGGGGTCTTCAATCCTGTCGCCCAAAAGTACGAATCTAACCATGTGATTACATGTGTTGAAGTCGAACATGGTAGAAACCACTTGATTACCGGTCATTGATGAAATTGTTAACAAGTGCAAGGGAAATCACCATTAATGTCAATGACTCCCAAGGTACTCTAGTACAATCCTTCGAATGTGAATGAATGAGTTGAGGTCGAACATCCGATGGAATCTTTCGATCAGGGGTCAATGATGTAAACCCACTGTCGAAAGTGAGGAAACCTACCATTGAGGCATGCAAGTTCCAAGGCACCAAAGAATTTCTAAGTCTTGTTTCCGGATAATGAGATGAAGTTGATGGAACAAAACTTGTCATAGGAGGGATTTGATGTATCCCCCATCAATGACACGAAATGAGTAACAGATTTTGAAGGTGAAACATAGTATGATGTAAGTTGGACTGGACACAGAGAAGGTAGACACAGAGAGAATGGACAACTGTAGATGGCCGACTCAATAGAGGTTTCAAATGAACTTCTCTTGAACATATGAATGACACGACCAATGATTTGGAAGCATTGACTCAAAGACGACACAGGGTATGACCTTGTAGCAAATCGAATGAGAGACAAATGGATTTCCCAAACTGGCTTCAAATATAATTAATAGGGGGTATCATGTTCAAGAGTGACACTTACTGCCAATCAATATGAATATGAGAACATATCCCTTTCCCAAATTCCCCCCCACCATTTCTGGCGAGTACCTCTTTATTTTTACACAAGATTGAGGAGGATAACATATGCTTGTTGATATAAGTTTATCCTTCGGATAAGTCCTTCGGAGTTTTTTTAACAAACCCTAAGAAGGAGTGGTTCGGTTCCATTATGGGTCTGTCGATGTTTGTTTAACGAGTCCAAAGATAGAAAACTCAAAGGTTTTTCATGATTATAGAGTCTGGAAAAATACTTAAAAGAGAACTCTCTCAGTTCCTTTTTCATAAAATAGTCCAATGAGACCGAAAAAGAGATAAATTATCGCTCACCATATGCTTTCTTCAAATACTTTATCGAGCATGAAAATAGCAAGGTCGCTCGGCTATCTTTACATGTTTAGAGAGTCTGAAAAGAGCTTAAAGAGGACTCCATGGGGGTTCATTTTTCGTATAACCTTGTTGAGCCCCAAAAAGTGATAAAAGTATGCTCGATCACGTTCTCATGTATTTTTGAGCGTGAGAATGGACAAAGGCCCAACTCAAGGTTTTATTCAAAAACCATAAAAAACAAGTAAAACATGCGATGAAGAAGAAAACATATGTCTGCATCCCTGTACATGAACATCGAAGTCATTACGCCTGCAAAAGTTACACTCAAAAGGGCATTAGGGATTAGGTTTTAATAAATAAATAACTATAAAAATTCAATGACATGGTAAAAGTTAATATAAAAAAGTAAAAACTCTTTTTACCATATCATTTTCACTTTACCACTATTTGAACCCCTAAACCCCTCTTTTACCCTTGAAATTCGGCGTTAGATTGCGGGAGTTACGAGCATCCATTCGATGAACCGTCAGCAGCAGTGAGGTAGGCACTTTGTCCTCTACTTTTTTATGGTTTAATTTTTCATTTTCATTGGAAAAAATTATCATTTTGAATTTGTTTTGGGGGTTATAATGGCACTCAGCCATTCTCGCAGGTGAACTACACGG
Source organism: Picea mariana (assembly GCA_032191745.1). Classification (NCBI taxonomy): domain Eukaryota; kingdom Viridiplantae; phylum Streptophyta; class Pinopsida; order Pinales; family Pinaceae; genus Picea; species Picea mariana. The sequence continues at coordinate 27,997 of JASDQU010687805.1, forward strand.
GACCTGCAAGAATGGGTCATTCTCGCAAGTGAGCCCACATTAGCCTGCGAGAACCTCGCACTGTGCCTAAAGGGCACCTGCGAGAACTACAAAGTGTAAAAGTTTTTTAAAAATTTGCCCAATGAAAAGACACCAAATATTGAATAGAGTTATTAATCTTGTTTTTGTGCTTCTTATGCAGGTAGTTGGCCATCACAATGGTTAATGGCGCGAAAGGGAGCACGAAGAAGATAATTCCATTGCCGAAAATCATCCGCCCACCATTGTTTCTTTGAGAAACTATGGTCTTCTGAAGTACTTTCGTATCTCGGGCACGAGGGCCCAAATCAGGTTATCGGAGTACCTTGTGCATATATGGGATCTCGATCAGCAAGTATTCCATGTAGGGGTTCACACATTGTCCTTAGATATTGAGGACATTTAATTCTTGACAAGACTGTCACGGCATGGGTACCACGTGAGCCTGACTGGTAGCAGAGGTGGTGGGCTGCCCATGAGTGAGTACTGCCGCTTACACTGTGTTCCCGAGGCAGAGAGGAAGAAAGGGAAAGTAGATATTTGGGGAGTACGGGATTTGACCCTCCATACTATATTTTTCGCCATTACTCAGATGGCTAGGAGCTTCGCTCCTCACATGGCACTCCAGAGTTACTTTCAGTATGCCATAGAGTGTACTGAGCCTCGGGTTTTTAACTAGGCAGATGCTGTGCTTCATAGCATGAAAAAGTAGTTGACCAAATGCAGACGAGGTGACCTGAAGAAATTTGGGTACGGGTCTTTGTTAGTGTCCTTCTTTCTTGAGAGGGTTCCTTTACTGAGGCTGCAGGTTGAGTGGAATTTACCAGCTCCCACAGATCCAAGAATGTTGAGATGGTGTCAGCTCATGGCCCGACACGTAGCAGCACCAATTATCAAGTATGATGATACCTTCTTCGACTGTTTGCGACCATAGATGTTGATGGTCGATGATTATGCTTATGCCGGGTTGGATTTTCGAGGAGATCCGGACTTAGTCCTGCCCGAGGGTACTCAGTGGGGGGAACTTGGTAAGAAGTACACAATTTTTNTTCTTTTTAAATGTTTTTGTGAATTTTATCATATGCAAATGTTTTTATATGTTCGTCCAAAGACTAAATACAAAATTTGTTTTTGATGACACAAATGTGGGACCTTACTGACCTCTTGGTACTTCTCCTATTCAATGGAGGGGAGAGGTAGCGCCAGTGCCACAATGGGACACCGAGGATTATCAAGCAGTGGAACAAAACCTAGAGGGTTTGACAACAAATATTCCAGACATGCCTCTTGGAGAGGTTCCACGACGTTATCAACGTCATACAGTAGGAGTGTCAGAGTCCATTGGCTGACTGCTCCATAGTGCTTCCCGGGCAGTCGTGTGTTACCATGAACATCATCCATGACGTCACTTTGTAGAAGCTATGAGCTTCAGATTTTGACATTTTGGTCCTCAGACATAACTTTTTTGTAAAAAACTCTTTTGATCATTATACATACAGACGGCTTCTACCGGTTTATCTTGTGTTGTGTGAAAATTGATGTGATTGATTTATAGATGATCCAAATGTCTGTCTAACACATAGTTATCCAATGCATCAGTTAATGTATTTAGACATCTAGGAATATGTTGATATTCAATATAATCAAAATAAAGTTCCAAGAGGCGAATTAGCAAATACACCCATAACAAAGTAGGACTTTGAATAGTATAGACATTACTTAACTGTAGTACTACAAGCTGCGAATCGAGTCGCACAACCAAATGAAAAATTCCGAGCGAGATAGCATCAATCAACAATTCGATAATGGTGCTATACTCTGTAATATTGTTGGTCGCATGACCGAGACACAAACCTTGTAAGGAGACAAGTTCGTTTGTAGGGGCGTAAATTCCCCATGCAGCAGAAGCAAGGTTCTGAGTACTACGGCTAGCACCATCAGCGAAGCCAATGTAGAGTAGCAAAGACTCCGACATCTGGAAATCAAGCACAACGTCACATAAGGGAAGAGACCAGATAACGACAAAAGCAAGATATAGTAACACACAAGAAGTATGATACAATAAAAATACAAGTACTTGTGCACAGGTGATTTTATGCATAGTACTTCTTCAAGTACAACCCATTCCTAGGTTCACTCAAAGGGATACCATCATAATCTACTAACTCATAGGCTCCTTTTTCCAAAATTCATCGAATGATATAAGGACCTTGCCACATGGCTTCGAATTTTCTAGCTCCTAGAATATCTCGATCTTCTTCATAGAGGAGAACGAGATCTCCTTCGGAGAAAACGCGAGGCTTGACATGTTTGTCGAAATGGGCCTTGACACATTTTTTTTGAGCTTCTATGACTAGGGTAGCATCGCGTCGAGTTTCGTCTAATCGCATAAGATACAATAGATGTTCTTCTTCAGCATAAGTGTTTGGTAGGAGTTCAACAACTAGTTTTAAAGAGGGTAGATCGCATTCAATTGGCAGAATGGCTTCCAAACCATAGACTAACTGGAAAGGTGTAAAACCAGTAGCGGACTTGACGGATGTTCGGTAAGCCCACAATGCTGAAAACAACATTGTGTGCCAACTTGTTTTGTGAATCCTTATCATTCGTCGGAGCATAGTTATGAGAACTTTGTTAATTTCTTCGACTTGGCCATTGGCTTGTGGGTAATAGGGTGTTGCGTTTTCATGGCGAAGACCCATATTTTCAGTAAGTTCAGACATCATGAAGTTTCTGAAGTGGCTACTATGATAAGTGATGATAGCCTGGGGAACACCAAAACGAGCTATGATGTGATTAAAAATGAATAATATTGCGGTCTTTCCAGTGTTGTCAAATGTCAGCATTGCCTCAGCCCATTTCATAAAGTAATCTATGGCTACCTCACATGGCACTCCAGAGTTACTTTCAGTATGCCATAGAGTGTACTGAGCCTCGATTTTTTAATTGGGCAGATGCTGTGCTTCGTAGCATGAAAAAGTAGTTGACCAAATGCAGACTAGGCGACCTGAAGCAATTCGGGTACGGGTCTTTATTAGTGTCCTTCTTTCTCGAGAGGGTTCCTTTACTGAGGCTGCAGGTTGAGTGAAATTTACCGGCTCCCATAGATCCAAGAATGCTGAGATGGTGTCAACTCATGGCCCGACATGTAGCGGGACCAATTATCAAGTATGATGATACCTTCTTCGACTGGTTGCGACCACAGATGCTGATGGTCGACGATTATGATTATGCCGGGTTGGATTTCCGAGGAGATCTAGACTTAGTCCTACCCGAGGGTACTCAGTGGGGGGAACTTGGTAAGAAGTACATAATTTTTTTCTATTTAAATATTTTTGTGAATTTTATCATATGAAAATGTTTTTATATGTTCGTCCAAAGACTAAATACAAAATTCATTTTTGATGACACAAATGTGGGAACTTACCGACCTCCTGGTACTTCTCCTATTCAGCGACAAGGAGAGGTAGCGCCAGTGCCACAATGGGATGCCGAGGATTATCAAGCAGTGGAACAAAACCTAGAGGGTTTGACAGCAGATATTCCAGACATGCCTCTTGGAGAGGTTCCATGACGTTATCACTGTCATACAGTAGGAGTGTCAGAGTCCATTGGCCGATTGCTCCGTAGTGTTTCCTGGGCAGTCGTGTGTTACCATGAACATCATCCATGACGTAACTTTGTAGAAGCTATGAGCTTCAGATTTTGACATTTTGGTCCTCGGACAGAACGTTTTTGTAAAAAACTCTTTTGATCGCTATACATACAGACGGCTTCTACCGGTTTATCTTGTGTTGTGTGAAAATTGATTTGATTGATTGATAGATGATCCAAATGTCTATCTAATACATAGTTAGCCAATGCATCAGTTAATGTATTTAGACATCTAGAAATATGTTGATATTCAATATAATCAAAATAACGTTCCAAGAGGAGAATTCACAAATACACCCGTAACAAAGTAGGACTTAGAATAGTATAGACATTACTTAACTGTAGTACTACAAGCTGCGAATCGAGTCGCACAACCAAATGACGGATTCCGAGTGAGATAGCATCAATCAACAATTCAATAACAACGCTATACTCTGCAATATTGTTGGTCGCACGACCGAGACACACACCTTGTAAGGAGACAAGTTCGTTTGTAGGGGCATAAATTTCCCATGCAGCGGAAGCAAGGTTCTGAGTACTACGGCTAGCGCCATCAGCAAAGCCAATGTAGGGTAGAAAAGACTCCGACATCTAGAAATCAAACACAACGTCACATAAGGGTAGAGACCATATAATGACAAAAGCAAGATATAGTAACACACAAGAAGTATGATACAATAAAAATACAAGTACTTGTGCAGAGGTGATTTTATGCATAATACTTCTTCAAGTACAACCCATTCCTGGGTTCACTCAAAGGGATACCATCGTAATCTACTAACTCATAGGCTCCTTTTTCCAAAATTCGTCAAACGATATAAGGACCTTGCCACATGGCTTCGAATTTTCCATCTCCTAGCATATCTCGATCTTGTTCATAGAGGAGAACGAGATCTCCTTCGGAGAAAACGTGAGGCTTGACATGTTTGTCATATTGGGCCTTGACACATTTTTTCTGAGCTTCTATGACTAGGGTAGCATCATGTCGAGTTTCATCTAATAGCATAAGATACAATAGATGTTCTTCTTCAGCAAAAGTGTTTGGTAGGAGTTCAACAACTAGTTTTAAATAGGGTATCTCGCATTCAATCGGGAGAATGGCTTCCAAACAATAGACTAACTGGAAATGTGTAAACTCAGTAGCGGACTTGACGGATGTCCGGTAAGCCCATAATGCCGAAAACAACATTGTGTGCCAACTTGTTTTGTGAATCCCTATCATTCGTTGGAGCATAGTTATGAGAACTTTGTTAATTGCTTCAACTTGGCCGTTGGCTTGTGGGTAATAGGGTGTTGAGTTTTCATGGCGAAGACCCAACTTTTCAGTAAGTTCAGACATCATGAAGTTTCTAAAGTGGCTATTGTGATCAGTGACGATAGCTTGGGGAACACCAAAACGAGCTATGATGTGATTAAAAATGAATAATGCTACGGTCTTTCCAGTGTTGTCAAATGTCAGCATCGCCTCGGCCCATTTCGTAAAGTAATCTATGGTTACCTCACATGGCACTCCAGAGTTACTTTCAATATGTCATAGAGTGTATTGAGCCTCAGGTTTTTAACTGGGAAAATGCTGTGCTTCATAGCATGAAAAAGCAGTTGACCAAATGCAGACGAGGCGACCTGAAGCAATTCGGGTACGAGTCTTTGTTAGTGTCCTCCTTTCTCGAGAGGGTTCCTTTACTGAGGCTACAGGTTGAGTGGAATTTACCAACTCCCACAGATCCAAGAATGCTGAGATGGTGTCAGCTCATGGCCCGACACGTAGCGGGACCAATTATCAAGTATGATGATACCTTCTTCGACTGGTTGTGACCACAGATGCTGATGGTCGACGATTATGCTTATGCCGGGTTGGATTTCCGAGGATATCCGAACTTAGTCATGCGCGAGGGTACTCAGTGGGGGGAACTTGGTAATAAGTACACAATTTTTTTCTTTTTAAATGTTTTTGTGAATTATATCATATGCAAATGTTTTTATATGTTCGTCCAAAGACTAAATACAAAATTCGTTTTTGATGACACAAATGTGGGACCTTATTGACCTCCTGGTATTTCTCCTATTTAGTGGAGAGGAGAGGTAGCGCCAATGCCACAATCGGACGTCGAGGATTATCAGGCAGTGGAACAAAACCTAGAGGGTTTGACAGCAGATATTCCAGACATGCCTCTTGGAGAGGTTCCACGACGTTATCAGCATCATACAGTAGGAGTGTCAGAGTCCATTGGCCGACTGCTCCATAGTGTTTCTCGGGCATTCATGTGTTACCGTGAACATCATCCATGACGTCACTTTGTAGAAGCTATGAGCTTCAGATTTTGACATTTTGGTCCTCGGACAGAACTTTTTTGTAAAAAACTCTTTTGATCATTATACATACAGACGACTTCTACCGGTTTATCTTGTGTTGTGTGAAAATTGATGTGATTGATTTATAGATGATCCAAATGTCTGTCTAATACATAGTTAGCCAATGCATCAGTTAATGTATTTAGACATTTAGGAATATGTTGATATTTAATATAATCAAAATAACGTTCCAAGAGGCGAATTCGCAAATACACCTGTAACAAAGTAGGACTTCAAATAGTATAGACATTACTTAACTGTAGTACTACAAGTTGCGAATCGAGTCGCACAACCAAATGACGAATTCTGAGCGAGATAGCATCAATCAACAATTCAATAATGGCGCTATACTCTGCAATATTGTTGGTCGCACGACCGAGACACACACCTTGTAAGGAGACAAGTTCGTTTGTAGGGGCGTAAATTGCCCATGCAATGGAAGCAAGGTTCTGAGTACTACAACTAGCACCATCAGCGAAGCCAATGTAGGGTAGCAAACACTTCGACATCTGGAAATCAAACACAACGTCACATAAGGGCAGAGACCAGATAACGACAAAAGCAAGATATAGTAACACACAAGAAGTATGATACAATAAAAATACAAGTACTTGTGCACAGGTGATTTTATGCATAGTAATTATTCAAGTACAACCCATTCCTGGGTTCACTCAAAGGGATACCTTCGTAATATACTAACTCATAGGCTCCTTTTTCCAAAATTCGTTGAACAATATAAGGACCTTGCCACATGGCTTCAAATTTTCCAGCTCTTAGCATATCTCGATCTTGTTCATAGAGGAGAATGAGATCTCCTTCGGAGAAAACGTGAGGCTTGACATGTTTGTCGTAGTGGGCTTTGACATGTTTTTTCTGAGCTTCTATGACTAGGGTAGCATCGCGTCGAGTTTCGTCTAATCGCATAAGATACAATAGATGTTCTTCTTCAGTAGAAGTGTTTGGTAGGAGTTCAACAACTATTTTTAAAGAGGGTATCTCGCATTCAATTGGGAGAATGGCTTCCAAACCATAACTAACTAGAAAGGTGTAAACCCAGTAGCGGACTTGACGGATGTCCGGTAAGTCCACAATGCCAAAAACAACATTGTGTGCCAACTTGTTTTGTGAATCCCTATCATTCATCAGAGCATAGTTATGAGAACTTTGTTAATTGCTTCGACTTGGCCGTTGGCTTGTGGGTAATAGGGCATTGAGTTTTCATGGCGAAGACCCAAGTTTTCAGTAAGTTCGGACATCATGAAGTTTCTAAAGTGGCTACTATGATCAGTGACGATTTCCTGGGGAACACCAAAACGAGCTATGATGTGATTAAAAATGAATAATGTTGCAGTCTTTCCAGCGTTGTCAAATGTCAGCATCACCTCGGCCCATTTTGTAAAGTAATCTATGGCTACCTCACATGGTGCTCCAGAGTTACTTTCAGTATGACTAAGAGTGTACTGAGCCTCAGGTTTTTAACTGGGCAGATGCTGTGCTTCGTAGCATAAAAAAGCAGTTGACCAAATGCAGACAAGGTGACCTGAAGCAATTCAGGTATGGGTCTTTGTTAGTGTCCTTCTTTCTCGAGAGCGTTCCTTTACTGAGGTTGCAGGTTGAGTGGAATTTATCGGCTCCCACAGATCCAAGAATGCTGAGATGGTGTCATCTCATGGCCTGACACGTAGCGGGACCAATTATCAAGTATGATGATATCTTCTTCGATTGGTTGCGACCACAGATGCTGATGGTCGACGATTATGCTTATGCCGGGTTGGATTTTCGAGGAGATCCAGACTTAGTCCTGCCTGAGGGTACTTAGTGGGGGGAACTTGGTAAGAAGTACACAATTTTTTTCTTTTTAAATGTTTTTGTAAATTTTATCATATGAAAATGTTTTTATATGTTCGTCCAAAGACTAAATACAAAATTCATTTTTGATGAAACAAATGTGGGACCTTACTAACCTCTTGGTACTTCTCCTATTCAGCGGCAAGGAGAGGTAGCGCCAGTGCCACAATGGGACGTCGAGGATTATCAAGCAGTGGAACAAAACCTAGAGGGTTTGGCAGCAGATATTCCAGACATGCCTCTTGGAGAGGTTCCACGACGTTATCAATGTCATACAGTAGGAGTGTCAGAGTCCATTGGCCGACTACTCCGTAGGGTTTCCCGGGAAGTCGTGTGTTACCGTGAATGTCATCCATGATGTCACTTTGTAGAATCTATGAGCTTCAGATTTTGACATTTTGGTCCTCGGACAGAACTTTTTTGTAAAAAACTCTTTTGATCGTTATACATACAAACGACTTCTTCCGGTTTATCTTGTGTTGTGTGAAAATTGATGTGATTGATTTATAGATGATCCAAATGTCTTTCTAACACATAGTTAGCCAATGCATCAGTTAATGTATTTAGACATCTAGGAATATGTTGATATTCAATATAATCAAAATAACGTTAAAATAGGCGAATTCACAAATACACCCGTAACAAAGTAAGACTTCGAATAGTATAGACATTACTTAACTATAGTACTACAAGCTACGAATCGAGTCGCACAACCAAATGACGGATTCCGAGTGAGATAAAATCAATCAAAAATTCGATAACGACGCTATAATCTACAATATTGTTGGTTGTACGGCCGAGACACACACCTCATAAGGAGACAAGTTCATTTGTAGGGGCTTAAATTGCCCATGCAGCGGAAGCAAGGTTCTGAGTAATACGGCTAGAGCCATCAGGGAAGCCAATGTAGGGTAGCAAAGACTCCGACATCTGGAAATCAAACTCAACGTCACATAAGAGAAGAGACCAAATAACAACAAAAGCAAGCTATAGTAACACACAATAAGTATGATACAATAAAAATACAAGTACTCTTGCACAGGTGATTTTATGCATAGTACTTCTTCAAGTACAACCCATTCTTGGGTTCACTCAAAGGGATACCATCGTAATCTACTAACTCATAGGATCCTTTTTCCAAAATTTTCCAAACGATATAAGGACCTTGCCACATGGCTTCGAATTTTCCAGCTCCTAGCATATCTCGTTCTTGTTCATAGAGGAGAATGAGATATCCTTTGGAGAAAACATGAGACTTGACATGTTTGTCGTATTGGGCCTTGACACATTTTTTCTGAGCTTCTATGACTAGGGTAGCATCGTGTTGAGTTTCGTCTAATCGTATAAGATACAATAGATGTTCTTCTTCAGCAGAAGTGTTTGGTAGGAGTTCAACAACTAGTTTTAAAGAGGGTATCTCACATTCAATCGAGAGAATGGATTCCAAATCATAGACTAACCGGAAAGGTGTAAACCCAGTAGCGGACTTGACAGATGTCCTGTAAGCCCATAATGCCAAAAACAACATTGTGTTCCAACTTGTTTTGTGAATCCCTATCATTCGTCGGAGCATAGTTATGAGAACTTTGTTAATTGCTTCAACTTGCCCGTTGGCTTGTGGGTAATAGGGCGTTGAGTTTTCATGGAGAAGACCCAACTTTTCAGTAAGTTCGGACATCATGAAGTTTCTAAAGTGGCTACCGTGATCAGTGACGATAGCCTGTGGAATGCCAAACTGAGCTATGATGTGATTAAAAATGAATAAAGCTACGGTCTTTCCAGTGTTGTCAAATGTCGGCATCGCCTCGGCCCATTTCGTAAAGTAATTTATGGCTACAATGATGTATCCATGCCCCCCGGCTGAGTGGGGGTGACATGTCATGAAATCGATGCCCCATTTCGCAAAAGGACCAATGGAGACCACAGAGTTAAGAGGAGCGAGATGTGACCGTATCTTCTTATTATAGGTCTGGCAAGAATGGCATTTTTGAACGACGATTATGCAGTCGTTAAATAAAAAAGGCCAAAAATACCCTGCGCATAAGATCTTCTGGGCAGTAGCATACCTAGACATATGACCACCACAGGCTTCAGAATGGTAGTCATTCATAGCTCTCTCAGCCTCGTCGAATGTGAGGCAGCGTCGAAAAATGGAGTCAATCCCTCGACGGTAAAGAGTATCCCCGAGGATAATATTTTGACGAGCTTGGTAGCGTATTCGACGTCGGTCAGTACTAGACAAAGTTGGTTGGAAAGTCTGGGTTTGGAGATATATAATGATATCACCATACCAAAGATCATCAGTGCTGATGAGGAAAAGGGATTCATCAGGTAATGAATCAGCTGCTACATTTTTTGTTTCAGAATAGGGAAAGTCGCATATCAACTCAGCAAACACTAAGGACTTATTAGACTTGGCACGTTTGAATTCCAAGTTAAACTCCTGGAGTATCACAATCCATTTGGAGTATTTTCCACCTAGCTATTGATGTATGAGAATGTGTTGCATAGGGTTGCAGTTATAAATCACTGTAGTCTTGCGCGAGAGGATATAGTGCCGGAAGTGTTGGACGGCTTGGACGACAGCCAAGGCCAGTTTTTCGACATGTAAATACTTGATTTCGGTAGGCATTAGACTTCGAATCAAGTAGTAGATAAGATGTTCATCGTTAGCATCATCCTCTTGGACGAGAACCATACCAATGGTGTAATCCGAGGCAGCAAGGTAGAGGAAATAATCGCGACTGTAATCGGGGGGAAAGAGAAGCGGAGCACGTGTTAGGGACAATTTCAAAGCGTCGAAGGCATTGTTGGCAATGGTATCCCATACGAACTCAGACCCCCTTTTTAGTAACCACGTAAATCCATGAGTGATCTCGACGTAATTTGGGATAAAACGACGAATAAAGTTTACTTTCCCTTGAAAACTTTGTAACTGGCAAAGTGTAGAAGGAGGAGGGAGATTAAGGATTGCCTCAACCTTTAAAGGATCCACCCTGATCCCTTGACGCGAAACAATAAAACCTAGAAGGCGGCCAGATTCTATGCAAAAAACACACTTATGAGGATTCAAACGTATACGGTAGAATCGACAACGGACGAAAATGGCTCGGAGATGGGTTGGATGATCGACTCAGTGCATTGAGTGAGTGGGTAAATCATCCAGATATGGTTGAACGATGTTCTTGATATCATGGAAAGCATAATTCATAGCGCGTTGAAAAGTGGCACCAGTGTTCTTGAGACCGAAAGGAAGTTTTCGATAGGCAAAAGTACCCCAAGGACAAATAAAAGCAGTCTTATGTTGATCCTCGGGAACAATGTTGATTTGATTATACCCGGAGAAACCATCCATGAGA
>JASDQU010687806.1:8206-39168 GCA_032191745.1 Picea mariana
TGAGGGGGCAAAGTAATGAGGAATTAATGATTGGAGTTAGAGAGCCATAGCGTTACTACTTCTAAGTATTGAGAGACTTATTCATGTAAGGAATTATCCTTCTTGATGTATGGAGAGATATGAGTGTGAGTAGTCTTCTTGAATTCTCATTTAAGGAGAAGGCATATCTTATGTAGTAACTTATACGAAGGTCCCAACATATTTTGAAGAAGGAATGGAAGTGATCCATATTCCAATTAAAGCGGGTCCAAACATGTAAACCAGGAGGGGCGAACTTCGTTACCAACATTGGTTGTCTCTCTCTTGTATTTTTGCTTATTCCATTTTGAGTTCATGTGTGTTATGTATTATTGTTTAAAAATATGGTTAATAATGGACTCATATGCCATTTTATCCTTATGAAAATAATTCGCCAAAAAAGGATTCTCAGCTGAAATCTTGTGTAGAGTAAGTACTCACTCGTTTTTAGATCACTTAGGGAAACTCATTAATAACATTTGTCAATACGCAATATAAAAATAACATAAAATCATAATCCATTGACATCATCATAAAAATCCATTAGTGAAACCACAACCATGTACTATAATTGGATCACTTGCACACAAGTGTCCTCAATGAATAATTCAATAACACGTGCTCACAAGAGCGAGATGTTACATACACCCCCTCTTGTTTTAAACTTTGTTCTAGAGTTGTAAAGTATATAAAATGCAGTATAGAAATCATTTGACAAGATCCGTATATCTAAACTATCAAAAAGGAACTGGTGACACATATCACATGCGTCCTCCTGAGTAGCCAAGTGTGAACTATAATTTTCCTACTGGACCTTGACCTAATCAACCGTTCGACGCCATAACTGTCGAATGTGATGGTCCAAAATGTAGATTAGCTCCACTGTGAGTCCACCCTTGTTTGACACCATAAGGAACTCATGTCAATCTCATGTGTAGGATCACTAACATAATGTCACAAAACATATACAAGATAAACATCGTGCATACGCCTCCAAGAATGAGGCAAGGCCAGTCGATAGGCCATGGGTCCCTTCCTTTCCACAACTTCGAAAGGCCCCTCTAACCTAGGAGAGAGTTTAGCACACTTTTCGAACTTAATCGAAATCTGGTGTGGTTTCAACTACAAGAAAAATCATTCACCAACTTCATAGTTGCGGTCAATGCAATGTGCATGAACATAGATATTCTCTCAAGATTGAACTTCTTTAATCCATTGTCTTATCATTTTCATTTGTTATTCCATTTCTTGTATCATTTCTGCTCCCACAAGGACCCTACCCTCAAGTCTATCCCAGCTCAATGACATCCAACATGGTCGCCCATAGAGAAACTTGCACAGTTCCATATTAACGGTACCTTGATATTAGTTGTGGTACACAGAATTTACTAGTGGCAAGAACTCTTCCCAACATTTATTTTGGTCCAACACATTCATACACCACATATGTTCCAATTTTTGGTTTGTTATTTCTGTCTTCCCGTCTATGTCATGGTGATATGTTATACTAATGTTCAGTCGGGTTCCCAGGGAATCTTGGGAACTAGACCAAAATTGTCTTGTAAAGATTGATCCTCTATCGACTATGAATCTTTTTGGCATGCAAGGCAGTCTCACAATATCGCTGACAAAAATTATAGCTATGTCTGGTGCCTGATACATCGTATGCACATGAATAAAATGTGCACTCTTCGTCAAAGTGTCAATTACCATGAAAATTGAGTCGTGCCTCCTTTCCATCAGCAAAAATCCAACAATAAATTCCATTGAAATGACCTCCCATTTTGATTATGGAATAGATTGAAGTTGCATTAATCCTATCGGATGTCTCTGTTCATATTTCACTTGTTGACATTCTAGACATCTCGCCATGTAGATAACTATGTATGTCGTCGTTCCTTTCAATAATATTAACATATTTAAGGTCTGCCTTCATTTTCATGACTCCTAGATGAGCCATGTATACTTCTCTATCAGCATCGCTTAATATCAAATTTTAAAATTTTTTGTTAGGCGGTACATAAACATGGCTATTATACCTCATCAATCGATTGTTTTCCAGTGTATACCTTTCAAACCTTGGTACCATCATGGTGTCTTGTTCGATAATTTCCTTAGCCTCTTTATACCAGTCATCTTCAAACTATATAGTTAGAATATTTTCTCGAATAATCATCTGAAGAGATATCACCGAGAACATGTATGGTCTTCGACTCAACGCATATTCCACTCTTTTAAACGTTCATTTAACATACTTAATATAAATCATATTTTCTAAGAAATTCTGAGCAATTCTTTTATCGTGGATTCAAGTCATTCTCCACAAAAATTTCTACATTCTACCATGATCTTTTTTTTTTGTTCAAATTTCCATCCAATCGAATAGTGTCTCCACACTCTCCAAGAATACATAATGTCCAATAACTCCCAATCATTTATTGTGTAGTTCTCCTCATGCCTTCTTAATTTCCCTAACATGTAGGCGATCACTTGACTGTCTTGCATCAATACTCCAAGTAAATATTCCTTTGACACATTTGTGCATACCAAGAAATCCCTATCCAAATCGAGCACATTCAGTATCAGAGCTATCATCAATATCCCACTGAGCCTTTTAAATTCTTATGCGCACTTCTTGGTCCATACAAATTCTTATTTTTCTTATGCAATTCCGCGATCAAATTTGTTATCTTCAAAAAACCTTCGACGAATCATTGGTAATATTCTACCAAACCAAAAAGTTGCATACTCTCAGTATGCTTGTCAATGCAAGACATTCTATAATAGCCTCTACCTTCACTAGATCCACAGTGATTCCTTTGTAGGATACACCATGCCCTAAATAATGAATCCTTGATTGATAAAAAGAGCATTTCGACAGTTTCTCGTATAATTGGTTTCTCGTAAACACTGTAGTACCAAGCGCAAATGTTTTTCATGTTCTTCCATTGTTCGAGAATATATCAATATCTCGTCAATGAATACTTGGACAAACTTGTCCAAGTATTCATGGAACACCCCATTCATCAAGCTCATGAATACCCATGGAGAATTTTTTATTCCAAACGGTAAAATGATAAACTCGTAATGCCTAAACTGTGTCTTGAATGCAGTTTTAGGAATGTCCTCCTACTTGATTAGCAACTAGTGATATTTTGGTCTCAAGTCGATCTTTGAAAACATCATCGTGCCTTTCATTTTATCAAACAAATAATCTATTATTGGAAATGGATACTGGCTCTTGATCATTACGTTATTCAATTGATGGTAGTCTATATAGAGTCTCCACTACCGATCCTCCTTCTTATGAAAAATAATAGGCACACCAGAAGGTGACATATTGGGACGTATAATTCCCAGGTCCAACAACTCATTTAGTTGCATTTTCAACTCCTGTAAATCATGTGTTGACATCTGATAAGGCGTTCTTGCTATCGTTTTGGTTCCAAGTTTGAAGTCGATGGTAAAATCCATCTTTATTTCGGGTGGAAAACCTTCATAACCTTTCCAAGAACACATCCACAAACTATTGTACTACTAAAAGGTTTTATAATCCTTTCTCCATGCCATTGTAGTTTTAGTTTTAGGGAAGAAATGACTATAACTTGCATCCTTTGCGCATGCACTTATGTAGTTTTAGGGAAGAAATGACTATAACTTGCATCCTTTGTGCATGCACTTATGTAGATTGAGGGAAGAAATGAACCTCAGGTACACTCACTGGTTTCTCCCTACAATCACTCTTCTTTGTTCCTCATCATCGTTTAACTCAATTGTTTCATCTTATAGTTGGGTTTCGCATAATGCAAGTCCAACCAGTCCATACTAATTATAATGTCATAAGTTCCTAAGATCATGACATAAAGGTAAGCCTTCATGATGTAGGAGCATCGCTCCACCTCATCACACACCATCTATACTTCACGCGTGGTGCACATTCAAGAAAGGAGAGGCACTACCCTCTCATCTTTTCCTCGAGAATCCAAGACGAGATCTAGGAATTTATTGAAGACAAGATGGAAGGAGAAAAATTGTGCTTTCGCACAAGATGGAGATAAGGTCTCCATTAATAGGCTAATGACAAATGGATCTACATCCGATTTGGAGCAGACAACCATCATTTTAATTTTCCCTTTCGATAAGCATTAGGGATGGTGATTTGACACCATTTGTTAGCTTGCGAGGGAATCTCGTAGAACCCCTCTTGCATAAATATTTGAAATTGTTGCCAAGGTTAGGTTGCTCGGGTTGTAGGGAGAGAAACACAAAGAGTCAAGACTCAGTTGTATCTCGGACTCCACCATTGTAATTTGGCATTCTACTATTAATAGAAAATGGCAGTTTTTCCTTCTTTACATTTATGTTCAATGGATGTTGTGTTATTAATTGTAGATGAATGTTAGAAATCGTCTGCAGGGATAGAGATACTAGTTTTTATCCGAGAGGGTGTTAAGTTAGATCTATTTTTCTAGTCTATGTGAAAGGAGTGCATGACAAAGAGAGGAAAATCTGTAATACGATGCAAGGGGTGTGTGTCTGAACTCAGTGGAGTCATAAGAGAAGTTTCCAGGAGGGCATACAAAATTTATTAATAGACTTAGGGAGAAATTTCAAGGTGGTTAAGTCCCTTCAAAATAAATACTGTGTGGAGAGAAGCATAGTCCAGGATTCTTGAATACTCTAGAACATTCTTCCATGAGGGAATCGAGCTTGTGTGAGCATACCCAGGAGAAAACTGATGGAAGGTGTTTAATAATCGGGGAAAGGAGAGAGCATCTCGTGAAAGTCCTGAAGTGCAGGGTTGTTAAGGGAGTGGCCCATGGATACATTTCGTGGTAACATCGAAGAGGGGAGCCTAGCCTACAGAGCTCACAACGTTAGCATCAAAGTTGAAAAGCACTAAGGAGAGGTTCTATAGGTGCCACATCGCGGGCGTCAAGGAAGTGGAAAAGGGCCTATGTCAAGTTAAATTGGTTCCACCAGGAGCCCAATCAACCATCCAGTTCAATGAATTGAACAATCCTAGACCAAGAGGTCATTATGGCCCATCTTTGGTAGGAGAGAAGGGGGAGGTCATCACTAGGAGTGGTATCAGAGCTAAATTTCTCTCAGGCGGAGAGAAGGAGGTACAAATATAGTCTGATACCAGGAGTGGTATCAGGCCACAGTCTCATATATAGATTTAAAGTGAAGGAAAAGATGAATATGCTCTCAGTTGCAGAGTGAGCAGCTGACTTGTTAGGAAGGAAGGTAGAAGGAAAGATGGCCATTGATGGTCATAAAAATGGGTGAGGATATGTACAATCATAGAAGAGGAATGCAGAGAGGGACAAGGAGCTCAGTGAAATCTAAGCACAGATGGAGAAGCTTACATTCAAGATGCAACAAGAGTCAAAGGTACATTGAAGGTATGAATGGACTTTGAAGAGGACATCCAGATGGCTTGTTCAGAAGTTGCAGGCTAGGAGGCAGCAACAGATGTTAAAAAGGTGGCTAAGGCTTGTTGAAAATCTTGGTCATAAGGGAAAGAGGTCTGGCAAGGATCTTGAAGGCTGTCAGGTGGGCAATGAGAGTGGATCAGTGGATCTCATAAATTGTCAGGTGGGTAGAAGATAGATCCCATATTTCCAAGTGGACAAGGGAGATGAGATGAGCTCAATTGAGAGTTCATTTATATATGAAGAGGAGGCAAGAGAGAAACCTCACACAAATGAATATTCAAACAGAGTTGTGATGAGTAGCTCCAAACTTACACCATAAAGAAGGAGGATCCAAGGACTATTCTTATCATTGGAGGATTCGAAATATTCCTACCAAGTGGTTAGAGAGGCTAGCACAGATGTTGCAGATGCGATAGAAAGACAACCAATCAAAACAATCATGGAGGAAAATGAACAAATACTGATGTATGTCCCAACTGGAGGACACCCAATTGAGTCACTCACTCAATGGGAATTGGAGTTAAAGGAACTTGATGACTAGTTGGGCAATCCATAGCCAGAAGGTGGCTACTAAGAAATAAACATGCCAGAGGAGATACACCGACATGAGTCATAGTTGGAGGGAGATGAAAGAGAAACAACCGAAGGACTGGCAAGAGCAATTCTATTATTAGAAGTGGTAGTCTAGAAGTATTTCAATGATGAGGAGCCTGTAGGATTGAATATTGTAGTAGAGTGGCACGCTAAGGCCACAAAGTAAGAATATGTCTTGGGAAATCAGTTTGATTCACCCATTGATAAGAAGTGAGTGAAATGAGCTAGTATTCAATAAAAGAAGCAACCAATAGAGCAGTTGGACGAGGTGATTGAGGAGATAAGGAAGTTGATGTTGGATTTGGCAGAATAAAATGTCAACAAAAGGAATTTGGATGAAAGGAAGCATGCACGAGAAATGAGGATGATGCAGAAACAAAATAAATGGAGCAAAAGAGCCGAGAGACGGCTCCAAGAGAAGTTTTGGGATTCCGGAGGACTTCAGACATGTTGGAAATATCATGAGAATGAGCTCATGATTTTTTCCACTGTGGAGTATGATGCAGGAGCATCGATAAACCTCAGTAGGTACCAGTTAGATTTCATGAGTGGTGTGCATTCAATAAAGGAGAGGCATCTCCCTCTCATCTTTTCCTCGAGAATCCAAGATGAGATCCAGGCATTTATTGAAGACAAGATGGAAGGAGAAAAATTGTTATTTTGCACAAGCTAGAGATAAGGTTGACATTAAGAGATTGACAAAAAATGGATCTGCATTTGATTTGGAGCATATATCCATCATTGTAATTTTCCATTTCGATAAGCATTAGGGATGGTTATTTGACACCATTTCTTATTTTGTGAGTGAAGCTCGTATTGAATCTTGTATAAATATTTGAAATTGTTGCCAAGGTTATGCTGGCCAGGTTGCAAGGAGAGAAGCATGCAAAGCCTAGACTCAGTTGTAGCTCAGACTCCACCATTATAATTTGGCATTCCACCATTAATACAAAATGACAGTTTTTCCTGTTTTACATTTTTTTTCAATGGATGTTGTGTTATGAATTTATTTTACATGTTTTTGAATTGTAGATTAATGTTAGAAATCATTTGCATGGATAGAGATACTGGTTTCTATCCGAGAGTCTGTTAAGTTAAGTCTAGTTCTCTAGGCTAAGTGAAAGGAGTGCGTGAAAAATAGAGGAAAATCTCTAAGCCAACACAAGGGGTGTGTGTCTAAACTCAAATAAGAGAATTTTTCAGGAGCGCATACCTGATTTATTTATAGACTTAGGGAGAAATTTCAAGGTAGTTAAGTCCCTTGAAAATAAAGACTGTGTGGAGAGAAGCATAGTCTAGGGTTACTGAATACTCTAGAATACTCTTACAGGAAGGCATCAAGGTTCCGTGAGCATACTCAGGAGAAACACGGAGGAAGGTCTTGAAGAATCCCAGAATTGCTTAACATTTTTGTGAAGGAAGGATTTACAAGAACTACAATGACAAAGGAAAGGATATGCCTTAAACCTTTCCATAAGGTTGAGGGAGAATCCTTCAAATAACTGAGTCGAGACCAAGGAGTGTGCCTAAGGTGTTGAGATTTCACCTTATAAACTCAAGAAGTAGAGCAAGAAACTTCCAAGAGGGCATGAGAAACTCACAAAGGAACTTGGAACCGTGAAGGTTTTTAAGTCGAGCAAAGTTGTAGGAGAGTGGAAAATATTTCTGCAAGGAGTGAAGAAAACCTTCCAGAACAACCTAAGTCTTGAAAGAAAAATTGTGCCAAGTGTGCAAAGGAGTCAGGGAGTTTTCGAAGTCCCAAGGATGGATAAGTCACCCATCTTCGAGGAAGAGATAGGTGGAAGAAGATCAATAAGTTCAGGAGAAGGAACTTCAGAAGATTTATTGAGAGAAAACAAGGATCTTCATTAGGTCTCAAAGAGTGATTTGAATCAAGAATGTTGGATATGGAAGGGCACGTGGTAGGGATCCATGAATTTCAGAAGAATAACCCTTTAGAAAAGATATGAGAAGAAATCCCAAGGAGCTAAGAACCAGAGAAATCTTGGTCATCCATCAAAGTGTAAACGTCGAGTGGGATCAACACTTCGTCAATTCATAAGTCAGGAAAAGAATGGTCACGAGGAGAGAAGACTTGCAAGCTCTGAAATCATGATTCGATCACATTCGTTGATCATCGGAGGAACATGAACTGTAGATCTGGTCCTGAAGAGTTCACCAATTTGGAAATACGGGAAAGGAGAGAGAAACTCGTGAAATTCCTGAAGTGTGGGGTCGTGAAGGGAGTGGCTCATGCCTACAGTTCATGGTCACATCAAAGAGGGAAGCCTATCCCATAGAGATAGCAGAGTTGGAGTGGAAGTTGAAAAACTTTACGAAGAGGGTCCATAGGTGCCACATCACCAGCATCGAGGAAGTGAAAAATGGCATGTATCAAGTTAAATCGGTTCCACGAGGAGCCCAGAATTGAACTATCCTAGACCGAGAGGTTTTTATGGACCCTCTTTGGCAAGAGAGAAGGGGGAGGTCATCATGAATTCATTACAAAATCTCCCAAGTTAAATCGATAGTTCCTAACCTTTCCCCCAACCTTATGGATGGCACTCAAATCCATTTCGACATATCTAAACTCATCCCGTCGAATTTATTTAACTTAATTCTTTTCAGTGTTCTAGCAGAAATAAAGCTCTTTGTAGTGTTGGGATCTATCCACATAGTAAAATTTTGGTTAGTGATGGTACCCGACGTCTCGAGCATAATGGAGTAGTTCTCAATTTGGAGGTCATTCACTACAGTATGAATCTTGTGGGGCTTTCCCAAATCTACAACTGTAATGTATCATGTTGACCTGAATGCTCTGGCCTTCTCAACCAAACATTCTCGTTGACAATGTGGCTCACCACATGTCCAAAATTTGTTCTTCGGTCCAGTACTCATGTTCCCTGAAGTAGGAGATTGCAGCCTAACAACCTGTGATCCTAGTATGTTCTGTTGAACATGGCTAACCATTGTTGTTGCGCTTCGGATGTCATCTATCCATACGGTCTTGCAATAGTCATGTCCTAAACCCCATTGATCAGCTCTTCTTCAACTATGAGGGCCTTCTGGGTTGCATCGTGAAAATTCTGAGGCATCAAGATCCTCACCTTCACATGAATGTTGGAGTTAAGGAAGAACACAAACTTGTTTACCTCCAACTTCTCTGTGTTAAGATGTAGGGCATACCAAAGTAGCTCAATAAATCTGGCCTCATACTCCAGCACTGTATGAACACCGTGTCACAAGGTGTTGAACTCATTGAGATGGCGCTCAATGAATTCCTCTGACAATTACTTCTCCCAGAACTGTTCCTTGAGAAACTCCCATGACATGTCTTTGACGTTTATGTTCAGTTGAGGCAGGAGAGTCTTCCACCATAAAAGAGTGCTCCCCTTTATCTGAAATACCACCATGTGGACCTTCATGTTGGAGGTATACATGAAGTGAGAAGCACATCGCCATGTTATCCAACCAAGCCTCGACAACTGATCCATCCATGGAACCCATGAACTTGGGAAACTCAACCTTCTCAAGTTCTCTATGAATTCTATCACTGACAGTTGGAGCGTGTTTTGAACACTCATTGGGTACATGCACCTTGGAATCCTCTATATATATGGTTAATCAAGGCCTTTGACATCCTATGAAGGGACCTCATCAATCCAATCAAATCACCCACAAAAATCTTATCCTGTCCAAAGACTTGCTCTTCCCCTTAGGGGTTATACCCCTCTGGAATGGATGTTGCTGGAGGCGTCACGCCTCTTCCCCTAGCACCACGTTGTATACCTCCATGGCATCTTATATCCAGGATTACCCATACGGACAATTTCAATTCTAATTAGCAATAATTTATTAATTAAGTGGTTAATACCATGGAGGGCGTAACAATCCAGAGTCGCAGGGTAGAACCCATTTTGATGCCATATGTAATGACCCCATCGTTACGACATGACGAAGTACAATAGGTAATTTTTTCTTAAATCATTAGGAAATTAATGCCAATACAATTCAAAACAATGCATATTCATCATGACATCATAATTAAAAGCCTTACAAGAAACAAATTAATGTAATCAATAACGACAGAATCCAGGACATTAACATAAATGATAGTGAGACCTGATCAACACATAAACATACATAGCGATGCATATCAACACATCACAATCAACCGAATAAAATATAATAATGATCAACCATATCGTTGAATGATAAACAACTACCCACCCAACCTATCCTCCATGGGTAGGACCCCTAAGACACATAAGCAATGCTCAAGCCCATGACTCATCCGATTGATTTTGCCCATTTAAGTACTCGGGGATGGAGACTTTTCTAAGGAACAAGGAGGTTTCTATATCCCACTAGTCCAATCAAGGTGAAATCAACTAGATCAAATCAATCAAATATTTTCTTTGCAGTAGTTGCAGGTGTTGGCTTTGCATTCTAATTCTGAAGGATGTGGGTGAAGGAGTATTGAAGGAATGTGCCCTTTTGAAGACATTTTCATACAGATTCAGTTGATACTTTTAGAGAAAAAAAGGTTCCTTTGTGAGGAGACGTGATCCAGGCATATCTCCACACATGGGAGGAACTTTATTTTTTTCACCAAGTTGATTTGAAGTTACCGACAAAGTGGTTAAAGGGGTGAATTTATGCTTTTATGACTTTTATAATATCACACATTTTTATTAATTCTTTGTGACATAAGTCTCTTTCATTTATCATTTTATTTTATTTATGCTTTGTGATATTTTCATGCATCTTATCATGCTTTAAATGAGCTTGAAAACTCATGCATTTAATTCATTTTGTAAAATGATTAATACTTGTGGGGGAAAATATGTCTCACACATTTTTCATTAAAATTGTAATTATGCAAATTGGTTTTCATGTGAGAAACCACCTCACACCAATTTTCCAATTTTCTCACTAGTAGGTTAAGATAATCAAGGGCATGGTTGAAGAGTGTTTGGGTAGTTTTGAGACTTTTCCCATTATGTGTTTGAAGATAGTTTGAGATCCTACATTTATGCATCTTCTTTTTCCTCTTTTGTAATTAGATCCTATTATTGTGGATCTAGGAATTAATGCTCTTTTTTAAGAGAGAGTGACGAAAAACTATATAATGCCTTATGTGAGCCGTATGTGAGGGGGGATATTAATGAGTAATTAATCATTTGAGTTAGAGAGCCATAGTGTTACTACTTCTAAGTATTGAGAGACTTATTCATGGAAGGAATTATCCTTATTGATGTATGGAGAGATATGGGTGTGAGTAGTCTTCTTGAATCCTCATTGAAGGAGAATTATGTAGTAATGTATGAGAAGGTCCCAACATATTTTGAATAAGGAATGAAAGTGATCCATATTCCAATTGAAGTGGGTCCATAGACGTATCCCAAGTGGGAAGAACTCTGTTATCAACATTAGTTGTCTCTCTCTTGTCTTTTTTATTATTCCATTTTGAGTTCATGTGTGTTATGTATTATTGTTTAAAAACATGGTTAATAATGGAATCATATGCCCTTTAATACTTATGAAAATAATTCGTCAAAAAATTATTCTTGATTGAAATATTGTTTAGAGTATGTACTCACTCGTTTCTAGATCACTCAGAGAAATTTATCGATAACATTTGTCAATACGGAATAAAAAAAATAATATAAAATCATAATCCATAAACATCATCATAAAATTGCATCAGCGAAACTAGAACCATGTACTATAATTGGATCACTTACATGAAAGTGTCCTCAAAGAATAAGTCAACAACATGTGCTCATAAGAGCGTGATGTTACATACACCGTTGCTTCTTTTAAACATTGTCCTGAAGTTGTACAATATATAAAATGTAGTATATGAATCATCTGACAAGATCCATATGTCTAACAATATAAAAGGAACTGATGACACATATCACATGCGTCCTCCCAAGTATCCAAGTTTGAACTATAATTTTCCTATTGGACCTTCACCGAATTAGTTGTTCGACACCATAGTTGTCGAATTGCGATGGTCTAGAATGTGGATTGGATCTGCCATGAGTGCACCCTCTTCTGTCACTGCAAGGAACTCATGTCAATCTCATGTGTAGGATCACTAACATAATGTCACAAAACAGATACAAGATAAATATCATGCATATGCCTCTAAGAATCAGGCAAGGCTAGTCGATAGGCCATGAGCTCCTTCCTTTCGACAACTTTGAAAGGCCCCTCTAAACTAGGAGAGAGTTTAACACACTTTCGGAACTTAATCGAACTTTGGTGTAGTTTCTGTCGCAAGAAAAACTGGTCTCCAACTTCATAATTGTGGTCAATGCAATGCGCATCATCATATTTGTTCTTCCAAACTTGTGCTTATTTAATCCTTTGTCTTATTCTTTGCATTTGTTTTTCCATTTATTTGATCATTTATGGTCCCACCAGGACCCTACCCTCAAGTCTATCACATCTCAATGGTATCTGACATGGTCGCTCGTAGAGAAAATCACACAATGCCATCTTAGCGGTACCTTGATATCGGTTGTGGTACAGAAACTCTACTAGTGGAAAGAACTCTTCCCAACATTTATGTTGGTCCAACACATTCATATGCCACATAACTTCCAAAATTTTATTTTTTCTTTCTGTATTCCCATCTATCTCAGGGTGATATGTTGTACTAAAGTTGAGTTGGGTTCCCAAGGCCTTTTGGGAACTAGACTAAAATTGACTTGTAAACATTGATCCTCTATAGAATATGATTCATTTTGGCATGCCACACAGTCTCACAATCTCTTTGACAAAAATTTTATCTATGTCTTGTGCCTAATATGTCATACACACATGAATAAAATGTGCACTCTTCATCAAAGTGTCAATTACCACGAAAATTGAGTCATTCCTCCTTGCCATCAATGACAATCCAACAATAAAGTCCATCGAAATGACCTCCCATTTCGATTCTAGAATAGCGCATGGTTGTATTAATCATGTCGTATGTCTATGTTCATCTTTCACTTGATGAAAATTAAGGTATTTAAGGTCTTCCATCATCTTCGCGACTCCTGGATGAGCCATGTATACTGCTCTATGGGCTTCACTTAAGATCAAATTTCTAAATTTTTCATTAGGCGGTATGCAAATCTGGTTATTATACCTCGTCAATCGGTCGTTGTCCAGTGCATATCTTTCAAACCTTGTTACCATCATGGTGTCTTTTCAAATAATTTCATTAATCTCTTTATACGAATCATCGTCGAACTATATAGTTAGAATATTTTCTCGAAGATTCGTATTAATAGGTATCACCAAGAACATGTGTGGTATTTGACTCAATGCATCTACTTCTATGTTCAATGTTCATTTAACGTACTTAATCTCAATCGTATTTTCTAAGTAATTCTAACCAACACTTTTGTCGTGCATTCAGGTCATTCTCTGCAAAAATTTCTACATTCTACAATGATCTATTTTTTTTTCGAATTTCCATCCAATTAGATAGTGTCTCCAAACTCTCTAGGAATACATAATATCCAATAACTACCAATCATTCATTGTGTAGTTCTCCTCATGCCTTCTTAATTTCCTTGACATGTAGGTGATCACTTGAGCATCTTGCATCAATACTTTGCCTAAACCTTCCTTGGACGCATCTCTGTATAATAAAAAATCCTTGTCCAAGTCAGGGACTTTTAGTATCAGAGCTATCGTCAAAATCCCAACAAGCCTTTGAAATGCTTCTACGCACTTCTTGGTCCATACAACTTCTTATTTTTCTTCTACAATTCCGCAATCAGATTTGCTATATTCAAAAAACCTTTGACAAATCATCCGTAATATTCTGCCAAACCAAAAACATGTGTACTCTTGGTATGATTTTTGGTGTAGGACATTCTATAATAGCCTCTACCTTCATTGGATCCACAACAATGCCTTTTCTAGATATAATGTACCCTAGATAATGAATCCTTGATTGATAGAAAGAGCATATCGACAGTTTCTCATATAATTTCTTTTCTCGTAAACACTGTAGTACGAAGCGCAAATGTTCGTCATGTTCTTTCATCGTCCGAAAATATATCAATATGTCATCAACGAATACTTGAAAAAACTTGTCCAAGTATTCACGAAACACCCCATTCATCAACCTCATGAATACCCTTAGGGAATTTGTTAGTCCAAATAGTAAAATGGTAAACTCGTAATGCTTGAACCTCATCTTGATTGTGGTCTTAGGAATTTACTCCTCTTTGATTCACAAATAGTAATATCTTTATCTCAAGTCGATCTTTGAAAACATCATCGTGCCTCTTATTTGATCAAAAAAATAGTCTATTATTGGAAACATATACTCGTTCTTGATCATTTCCTTATTCAATTGATGGTAGTCTATATAGAGTCTCCACGACCCATCCTCCTTATGAAAAATAACAGGCGCACCCAAAGGTGACACACTGGGACGTAAAATTCCTATGTCCAACAACTCGTTCACCTTCATTTTCAACTCTTGTAACTTAGGTGTTGACATCTAATAAGGATTTCTTTCTTTTGGTTTCGATTCCAGGTTTCAAGTCAATGTTAAAACACATCTTGCTTTCGGGCAAAAAACTTGGTAACTCTTCTGGGAACATGTCAGCAAACTCTCGTACTATCGAAAATTTGTTTAATACTTCTACCACACCCTTGTCATTTAGTGCTAAGATTGCATATAAATTGCATCCTTTGCACATGCACTTCTATAGCTCTAGGGAAGAAATGAACCTCAAGGACACTCCCTGATTTCTCCCTACAATCAATCTTCTCTATCCCTCATCATCAGTCAACTCAACCATTTTGTCTTACAATTGGGTATTGCATCATGTGATTCCAACCAGTCCATACCGATCACGATCTCATAAGTTCCTAATATCATGACATAAAGGTTGGCCTTCATTAAAAAATCTCTCAAGTTAAGAAGATAATCCATAACCCTTCTTCCAACCTTCTGGATGGCAGTCGAAGACATTTCGACCTATCTAAACAAATCCTGTCAACTTCCTTTAAATTAATTCCTTCCAGCGTTGTACTAGAAATAAATCTCTCTCTAGCATCATAATCTATCAACATAGTAAAATTTTGGTTGACGATGGTACCTAACGTCTCAAGCAAAGTGGATTGCTACTCAGCCTGGCGGTCATTCACCATGGCATGAATCTTGTGGGTCTTTGCCAAATATCCAGCTGCAGTGTGTACTGTTGACCTAGCCTCTCTAGTCTTCTCAACCTGACAGTGTCGCTAGTAATGTGTCTCACCACATGTGCAACATTCGGTGTTCGGTCTAATACTCCTAGTCCTCGAAGTAGGAGTTGTCAGACTAACAGCCTGTGATCTCGTTCTATTCTCTTAAACATGCCTAACTATTGTTGTTGTTCTTCAGATGTTGTCTATCCATATGGTCTTGCAAGATTCATGTCCTGACCCCCATTGTCCAACTCTTCCTCAACTATAAGGGCCTTCTAGACTGCATCGTGAAACATCTGAGGCATTAGGATCCTCACCTTCACATGATTGTTGGAGTTGAGTCCAAACACAAACTTGGTGACCTCCATCTTCTTCATGTTCATATGTGGGGCATACCAAAGTAGCTCCATAAATATAGCCTCATACTCTGGCACCATACGACCACCCTGTCATAAGGCGTTGAAATCATTGAGCTGGCACTCAATGAGTTCCTCTGTCAATTACTTCTTCGAGAACTGTTCCTTGAGAAGTTCCCATGACACATATTCGACGTCTATGTTAAGTTGAGGTAGTTGTGTCTTCCACCATAGAAGAGTGTCCCCCTTCAGCTAAAAGACTACCATGTGAACCGTCATGTTGGAGGTATAGACATGAAGTGTGAATCACATCACCATCTTTTCCAGCCAAGCCTTGGCGGCTGAGCCGTTCGTGTAACCCATGAACTTGGTAAAATCAACCTTCTTGAGTTATCTATGAATGCTACCACTGCCAGTTGGAGTGCGTTGTGAACCCTCATTAGGTACAAGTTCCCTGGTATCCTCTATCTAGTTGGTTAATCAAGGTGTCTAACATCCTCTGAAGGGACCTCAACAATCCAACCAAATCCCCCACAACAATATTCTCCTGTCAAAATACATGGTCTTCTCCTTGGGGGTTAGACCCCTCTAGCATGGATGATACTGGAGGCGTCACGTCTTTTCCTCTAGCACCATGTAGTCTACCTCCACGATATCCTCTACCCAGGATTACCCATACGAACAATTTCAATTCTAATTATCAATAAGTTGTCAATCAAGTGTTTAATATCATGGAAGGCGTGATGATCAAGAGTCCCAGGCTTTAACCTGCTCTAATACCATATCTAATGGATCCATCATTACGACACAACAAAGTACAATAGGTATTTTTTTTTTAAATCATTAGGAAATTAACGTCAACACAATTCACAACAATGCATATTCATCATGACATCATAATTAAAATCCTTAAAAGAAACACATTAAAGTAATCAATAATGACACAAGCCAACACATTAACATAAATGATAGTGACACCTGATCAACACATAAAAATACGTAGCGATGTAGCTTAACACATCATAATCAACCGAAGAAAATATAATAATGATCAACCATATCGCTGAATGATAAATAATTAACGTCCCAACCTATCCTACATGGTTAGGACCTCTAGGACACATAAGCAATGCTCAAGCCTAGGATTCATCCGATTGATTTTGACCATTTAAGGTCTCAGGACTGGAGACTTTTCTAAGGAACAAGGAGGTTTCTAGAGCCCACTAGTCCAATCAAGACGAAATCGACTAGATCAAATCAATAAACCTAATCATCAATTATTCAAGCACAAGAGTCATCATCAACTTATGAATCACACATCAACATCTATATCATGGCGCACAAGTATTCTAACTAATTTCTAGAACAATCATACAACCACATTAATTTTAGGGCGCAAGAGTAGTCAATTTTATTTTAAATGGCACAAGAGATTATAAGGGCTTAATAAATCATATGCCAATCATTATATATAAAAGTGAAATAGTAATCTAATTACATAACTCATCATACATCAATGTTAATTTCAATACGAAAGATTAAGCAAATTCATAACCGATCATACGTCAACATTTAATACTTGGCGCCGATAAATCTAATCACTTAATCATCTATTCATTAACATTATTCCAAGGCTCAAGGAGGTCTAATTACTCAATCAAGCATATATCAACATTATTTAATGGTGCATGAAAACTCATCTACTCAATCAATCATACATCAACATTCCTTTAATGGCGCAACACAATGAACAAGTATCATGAGCATCTAGCATTTCCTTATTTAATAAATTTTAACGATCCTTCCATGACAATATAACATGAGTGTTTACTAAAACGAGAAATAATGATTATACGTATACATGGTTTTACCCCAGCTGTTACCCAACAATTCAAGTCAACCTTGTCTACGATTATTTCATGCATAAACTATAACATGGAAATTGCAACTCTTACTCCATAACATTAAGTACACTTAATCATGCATATTATAATCTCCTTGTAAAATTTCTCAGCCATAGCATTCTTACATAATGGGTTCTTATTATTTTAAAATGAGAGTTCTTCATACTCTAAAATGAACCTCTCCAGCAATTCTAATGAACGAGTAATTTTTCTTGCTAAATTTATGAAGATATTATCATTTTGGCATAAGCTCCATGTCTTCGCCACATTATAAAGTACTAGAGACAACCAATTACATCATTTATGAAACTACAGTTTATTAAGGGTATTGGGATGGTTCTTGTTTTAGGGAGATATCTCAATCAAGGTTACAATGATTATCTTAAATAATGATATAAATGATTTAATCATATAATTACTCAAGTTATCAACAACCAAATTCTTGAGGTAATTACAAGAGTTAACCCTAAGGAGATCTCCCCTTTAAAGGATTGATACCCAACTAAAAAATAAGCGGAAATCACCGTGTATAACAAGTTGGGGTTTCTAGTATCACCATTCAAACTAATGATCTGAACTCATGAATTTGCTGAGGCCATATCGAAGGGAGAGAAGAAGGAAATCAAAGGTAGGCGTACGAAGGAATATTTTTGCAAAAAATTCAACATGAGATTCGTTAAGGAATGGCACCTCCAACCGTCGGGGTAAACCAATAATTCGGAGGGGAAAATCTATAGGAAAAATGCGAATGAAATGGAAACTCCAACCATCTGGGTGAACCAAAAATTTGGAGGGAAAATGCTATATGAAAAAAGATAAGAAAAATATGTCTCTAGCGGTTTGGGTAAACCAAAAAATCAAAGGGGAAATGCTACAGGAAAAACACTAAGAAAATGGCGCCTCCAACCATCTGGGTGAAGAAAAACTTCATAGGGGAAATTCTATAGTAACAATTCTAATGAAAAGTCACCTCCAACCATCTGGGTAAAGAAAAAATTTGGAGGGGAAATGTGTTAAATATAATGCAACCTCAACAGTCTGACTGCACACTGCCAGCTGTCCTAGGCAGCTATACTATCATTTCTTGATTTGCTTGAGCCTATTTAGCTCAGCTAGTTTCCCTTTTCTATTGTACTCTTTTACTTGCATTTCATACTCTTTTCCTAATATACCTAATATACTGAATACTATTTCTTCTCTTCTCTTTCTCTGTATTCTCTGCTTCTCATTTTATCATGGTATTAGAGGTTCAGCAGTAAGCCTCTTCACACAATCTGGAGAGCAACCCGATCCTCAACAACGTAGAGCTTACACTGTGTATGAAATCATAGAACGCGAGATTATTTACAAAGCCTGGAGATAGATCCGTAGTCCGCCATCCACTCAAAATATCATCGCAAAAATAACACATGAGGAAGCAGAGAACAATATTCTCAAAAGATTAAGGAGTGAGAGCTGCAGGAGGCAGAAACATTTGAAGAATTCAAAGAAATTCTTTCAAATTCATGAAATATTGTTGCAGAAGGAAGAAACATCTAAAGATCTCTTGAAAGTCTTTCAAAATCATGAAATATTGTTGTAGAAGGCAGAAACATGTAAAGATGTCATGAAAATTCCTTCAAATTAGTGAAAGATTGTTGCAGAGGGTAGAAACACTCAAAGAATTCTTTAAATATTCATGAATTTCCTTCTTCAGGATAAACTCTTTACAAAGCAACAAAGAACATGCTAAAGGAGAAAAAAACAGACAGACACTGACATAAGATCGGTCGTGCTAATAGATTTGAGGCACTAATCGAGTTCAAAAAGGACAAGGAGAGCGAAGAAAAGGAAAAATATTTTCAGACATCGGATTTTCTGTAGAGGACCTATAGTCGTCAAATCTAGGAAAGGTGCACAAGGCTTAGTCCTCTAAAGTGCACAGGAGTATAGCCAAATCTCGAAATCCCGAAATCATAGGGTGGAATTTATGCATTTCAGAGTTCGGGACTTGGAGCAACAAGTGGTCGTGAAGTCACTGCCTTGGGAAGTCCTGATTCACGAAATATCGAAGGAATCCAGACCATTGGATCTGGATCACAGTGGCCTGAGAGCCACTGGATCAAAACAGACTAAGGTCCATGAGCCATTGGATCTAGGAAAGGTGCGTGAGGTTTAAACCTCATCTCAACAAAAGTAAGTGGAGTCCTTCGACTTCACAATTTATGAAATCCTGAAAGGATTGTGAGTCATCCATATTGGAGGATAGGTGTCGAAGATCTATATCTACCGGGAATTTGGGTACCAGGAGATCAAGGAGGCAGGAGTCGTGAGACAAGCAGTCCTGATTCCCAAAATCTTGAAAGGATATCTAAATCTACTAGGACTTCAGGTACCAGGAGGTCAAGGAAGAAGAGTTGGGAGACAAGAAGTCTTGGCCCACGAATTCCTAAAAACATCGTAACCATCCACAAGGAGGACACATGGCAATGTTTGAGGTTTCAGAGAAATCCTTCAAAGGAACATTTCGGCATTTCGGCTACTGGGACTACAAAGGGTAAGAGTTTGGGACTCTTGATGCATGAAATCCCAAAAGGATCTGAGTTGTCGGATCAGGGGAGGCTCACAGCTATTGATCTTCCGCAGGAATGGAGTTTCGACATTTTAGAATTTGATACTTTGGTATTTCAGATATCGGAAGTTCAAAGGGTTGGGAATTGGAGCAGCAGGATTCGAGAAGTTCCGAAACGCAAAATCCCGAAAACCCGTTTGAGAAGGATAGACGCCAGGATATTTCAGGTTTCGACATTTTGAGGAACAAAGAACTGGCGAAGTGCTTCCATCGCAATTCCCCAAATCACGAAAAGTCGATAGTGCTTGAATGATTAGGCGCATGGTCATCGGTCGTGGTCACATAGATGGAGGTTAAGGGCCAATATAGGGTTGTTAAATGCTTTTCAATGTTTTGATGACCGGAAGTTGGGTAGACAAGACATTGGAGGACTCGTATACAGGAGACCCAAAGTCCCGAAGTGCGAAAGACTGAAGTTGCCCGAATTCAAGACTCACAAAATCTTGAATTGTGAAGTTCTAAAGTCACTGCAAGAACTTAGAAGACCTGGTTTTACATGTAGGAAACATGTAAGCATGAAATTTTTCCAACAATTTCTTTTTTGTTTTGTTAAAATTCTTTAAATATGGCCACATCTAGCAATTTAGGACCAACTCAAGGTCCGATTCTTATTGGAAATAATTATGAGTTTTGGTCTCTTTGAATGAGATCCTTATTGCAAGCACAAGAGTGTTGGGATCTAGTGGATCTTAGATATGTGGAACCAGATCCAACAGACCTTTCCACCATGATGAACCAATAGAGAATTACTCAGGAAACATAGAGGAACAAAGAGAATAAAGACAAATTCTAGATTCAAAATTCAATGGATGACCCGATTTTCTAAAAAATCATAGGCCTAGGTGCTTCAAAACAGGCCTGGGACATCCTTAAATCATCCTACCAAGGAAATGATAGGGTAAAAATAGTCAAAC
The DNA here is from genome assembly GCA_032191745.1 of Picea mariana. Lineage (NCBI taxonomy): Eukaryota > Viridiplantae > Streptophyta > Pinopsida > Pinales > Pinaceae > Picea > Picea mariana. The sequence continues at coordinate 29,255 of JASDQU010687806.1, forward strand.
TACATACCTTGAGGACGCAATTCGAGACTTTAAGAATGAAAGATTCTGAAAATGTGGATCAATTTATGACTAGAGTCATGGGAATCGTGAACTAGATCAGATTGACTGGTGAAGCCATCCCTGATCAATGTATTGTTGATAAAGTCCTCATAATTTTACCAAATAAATTATAAATGGTTGTTACAGCAATCCTTGAATCCAAGGATCTCTCACGTTTTTCAACAGATGAACTAATTGGTTCCCTAGTAACACATGAGACCAGACTGCATCTCATGGATGAGTCAATCACCAATGCCTTCAAAACTCAATTCTCCTTCAGCAGAGGGAGAGACAGAGGAAGAGGTAGAGGTCACCAAGAACGGGGGATCATTACAAGTAACCAACACTCAAGTGGAGGTATTAGACAATAGAACCATAATTTCCAACCTCAAAGAGGAAGAGGGAGAAGATCAAATGAAAAATCAAGAATATAATGCTATTGCTGCAAAAAGTATGGGTACTATGAATATGAATGCAGGAAGAGGCAAGCATATCAGCTCTCAGGTAGAGAACATGTATCAAATCATACGGGATAAACCTCAAGAGGTATGTTTCTCTCATGTCACAATACTAAAGAACAACCTTAAGATCTCTGGTTGCTAGACAGTGGATACAACAATCACATGACAGGTAACAAAGATTTACTTGCATGCATTGATTTGGAAATCTCATCTGCTATTACACTTGGAAATGACTCCTTAGTCAAAGTTCAAGGAAAAGGAACTGTACCTATTCTTACTAAACAAAATNNTAGGATAGCTCATTGAACATGTCTATATGGTACTTTTTGAGGGAGCATCTTGTAGGATATATGATAAAGCCCCCGACAGAAAATTGATTTACAAAATCCACATGACTCAGAATAGGATTTTTCCCCTGGCCCTCAAAACTGCAAATCTGATCCAAACATATGCACAAAGTGCATCCACTGCCAATGAAACTATGGTTTGGCATACAAGATTTGGACATCTGCCCTTTCATAGTCTCAGTATTCTATAGAAGCACTCCATGGTCAAAGGTATTCCTATCTTCATATAACAAAATTCCCCATGTGAGTCTTGCATACTTGGAAAACATAAGACAACTAGTTTTCCATAGTCCTCCACTCAAGAAAAACAACATCTCGAATTTGCTCACACCGACCTATGTGGACCAATGCAAACAAAGTCAATAGCTGGTAGCTTTTACTTTCTAACATTTATTGATGACTTTAGCAGGAAAATCTAGATCTATTTTCTCAGACACAAGTCTAAAACTTTTGCAAAATTCAAAGAATTCAAAGCACAAGCTGAAAAACAGAGTGGAAAATATATAAAAGCTCTTAGGTCTGATGGAGGAGGAGAATACAACTCCAATGAATTTGCAAATTTCTGCAAATCACAAGGAATTATCATGCAAACTACAACCAGGTATACTCCACAACAGAATGGAGTGGCTGAAAGAAAAAACCAAACAATAATGAACATGGCAAGAAGCCTACTCAAAGAGAAATGTTTGTCAAATATTTTTTGGGCTGAAGTAGTAGCTTGCTCAACTTATCTCTAGAATAGATCTCCAACCACAAGTCTAAAGATGAAAGTCCCTCAAGAAGCATGGAGTGGGACAAAGCTAAATGTTGTGAATCTAAGGACATTCAGATGCATAACATACGCTCACACACCTTCCAAATTACAGAAGAAATGAGATGATAGAAGTGAGAAATGTATCCTTAATGGATACAATGAAACATCTAAATCTTACATACTTTACAATCCAATCTCAAAGAAACAAATTCTCAATATAGATGTAAAATTTCTACAAAATCAACTATGGAACGAATCTGAAAATCAACAAATGGATAGTCAAAATCCATTGTTGTCTAGTCCTGAAAACACAAAAAATTCAGGACAACCAATACCTCAACCTGCTCTTCCAAGATTGCAGGTACAAGGAAAAGATGAAAACTCTCAAAATAACTCAACTTTCAGCAGAGACTCGTCCGCTGAACTTCAAAATCAGAAAACTCGAAGTTTGAGAGAAATCCATCAACAGTTGGATAACATTGAACAACACAACTTTTTTTCCTTAATGTCATGTCAACCTACATCTTTTAAACAAGCAGCTAAGGAGCCACATTGGGTTCAAGCCATGAACCAGGAAATTGACTCCATTGAAAAGAACAATACATGGGATCTTGTTGATTTTCCTAGACACAAGAAGAGTATTGGTTTCAAGTGGGTTTACAAAACTAAACTCAATAAAAAAGGGCATATTGAAAAACACAAGGCAAAACTTGTTGCCAAAGGATTCTCACAACAACTAGGTACTGATTATGGTGAAACTTTTTCTCGAGTAGCAAGATTAGACACTATAAGGACTCTATTGGCCATAGCATCCCAAGAGAAATGGAAAGTATATCAAGTCAACTTTCCTGAATGGTTTCTTAGAAGAAGAAGTTTATGTTGATCAGCCACCTGGATTTGAAATCCAAGAGCAGCTAGCCAAAGTATATCAGTTGAAGAAAGCCTTGTATGGATTAAAGAAAGATCCAAGAGCTTGGTACAACATAATTGAAACTTACCTGATCAAAAGTGGTTTCAGCAAAAGACAAAATGAGCCAACTCTTTACACCAAAACAGATCAACACGGTAAATTTTTGATTGTATGTTTATATGTTGATGACATGATATATACTGAAAATCTTGAATTAACCAATTTTAAACATGTCATGCAATCTGAGTTTGAGATGATAGATCTTGGCATAATGAAATATTTTTTGGGGATTGAGGTTGATTAATAAGCCAAAGGAGTTTTTGTCTGTCAGAAAAAGTATGCAGCAGACATCATCAAAAGATTATGCTTGGAATAATGAAATCCAGCAGAAACCCCTATACCAATAGGCACAAAATTGAACAAGAAAGATGAAGGCCCTACAATGGACCCTACCCTGTAAAAATTTTTAGTAGGCAATTTGTTGTATCTTATAGAAACTAGGCTTGATATTATGTATGAAGCCAACCTTGTTTCCAGATACATGGAATCCCCCAAAGATTCTCACTGGAAGATGGCGAAACAAATTATGAGATATGTTGTAGGAACTCTCAATTTTGGCTTATGGTACAGTAAATCTGATGATCATCATCTCTCTGGTTACATAGATGGTGATTTTGCAAGAATCCTAGATGATAGGAAAAGCACCTCGGGACATGTTTTTCACCTGGGCACAAACCTTATTTCATGGGCATCAAAGAAGCAACCAATTGTATCAATATCTTCTGCAGAGGAAGAGTATCTCGTTACTACCTCAGCTTCCTGTCAAGCTGTGTGGATGAGAAGAATATTGAAAGATATGTCACATACAAAAAAGGATCCAACTCCTATCTACTGTGACAACACCTCAACAATTACTCTATCCAAAAATCATGTGTTTCACAAGAAAAGAAAACACATTGACACTCGCTTTCACTTCATCCACGAGCTAGTCAATAATGGCGATATTGCACTTCAATTCTGTGGCTCTCAAGATCATCTTGCAGATATCTTCACAAAGCCATTGGGAAAATCTGTTTTTGATTTTCAGAGACAACACTTGGGGATCATCAGTAATGATGTTTGTAACTGTTGAGTTTAAGAGGGAATGTTAAATATAATGCAACCTCAACATTTTGATTGTACACTGCCAGTTGTCCTGGCCAGCTGTACTATCATTTCTTGATTTGCTTGAGCCTATTTAGCTCAGCTAGTTTCCCTTTTCTATTGTACTCTTTTACTTGCATTTTGTACTCTTTTCCTAATATACCTAATATACTGAATACTATTTCTTCTCTTCTCTTTCTCTGTATTCTCTGCTTCTCATTTTATCAAAATGCTACAGGAAAAAAACGCAAAGGAAAAGGCACATGCAAAAGGTTGGACAATCTCTAAAGGAATATCATTGTGGGATAGCACTCATTTTTATCTCGGGAAACATTTTTTATCCCACTGTAATTTTCAAATTAAGCATCCAACCTAATTCCCATTGAATTCATCATAAATATAAATTGTAAAGGCTACAGAGTAATCCTTCAAGTTATGGATTGGAACTAAGGGAAAATTTTCAATAAAAGAAAAAGTTGAGTCTAGTTATTCTCCATGCTTCAAGTAAAATTAGAAGGTTTTAAGGGTTGAGTAGAAGTGTATGAATGTTAATTATCACATCCAAGAGTAAGGGGTAAAAGTCAATAAAAAAAGAGAATGAAAATCACAGATAGAAACCTCAGGGGGTTTTAGGAGAGATTCTCCCCACTGAGCCATTCACATGCACAAAATAAATGCAGAGGGTTTTAAAGAGAGTTCGACAGGAGAATAACATTGCTGAGCGAAAATGCATGTAAAATGTAGAGTGAAATATTCAAGAAAAATGTAGAACAATTATCCCGAAAGAACGCACAAGTAATGGGTGAAATGCTAGGTTCAACACAGAGTTAAATCCTAAGGAGAAACGCAGAGAAAATTCTCAGGGAAAACACATAGGAATTTGCAGAGTGAGTTTGTTGTGTGAAAGAACAATGGAAAGACAATTTTCGTGGTTAAAAATGCAGAGGAGTGTGAGGATGTTCACTGTGCATGAAGAAACTTAACTCAAAAATTGTGATACATAAAGAAAAGCTATACAAATTATCATTTAAGGCAATGTTATTGAAATCTTAAGGAAATTATTTAGGTCATGCAATCGACACACCAAGGAAATGTCCCACAGTCGGAGAACAGTCACCGAAATTCATATCACATAATCTTTTTCCATAAATCTATAGTTATAAATAACATTACATAAATATTTATAAATTAACTATTACAATTAGAAGCTTAAAAATACTGTAACTGGCGGTGAAATTTTTCGAAACTAAATACATCTTTGTACAACGACACTCCTTCTGATCATCGTTCTACTAACCATTGAGACTTCACCAGTACCTCCCAACCAATGCTAGGGGTACTATTCTTCCCCCTTATCCCCCTAAGTCGGAAAAGGGCCACACACACAACGATAACTCACTCTAGCTCCCAGCTTGCTTCAGAAGGTAGAGCCACCACTCTCTCTCCCAAGATGGGTATCCAACTCTCACAAGTAAAACCAGTCATAATTTCTACACCATAACATTACTCATACCCCGTGTGATCCATTAGTCATAGAATCTTCTTAGTGACACCTTCTGATTTGCACATTTAATTCATTTTTTTTAAATTAATTAGGAATTACTCCCCCATACACTTGTCACCCATTCCCTTAGTTGCACAAGTAAATCCACAATTTAATTTAATTAAAATTCAATTTCCCCCACCCATCATAAAATCAATCCTAAAATCCCTCCTAGTTGTCCCTTTATTCCCCTTATTTCCAATTAATGACTAACGTCTTTCTAAAACTGAGTGGAGTTAAAATAGGATGGTTCTGTAGTTAAACTAGTGTTAACTAGACTCTAGACTCCTTTATATGTTTTCACAATTATTTCATGTTTTATTCCTTTGTTATATTAAATTTCATTTTGGCATTTTCTTTCACATATAAGTATAATCTTAATTCTTTAGAATTATTTCCTTTTTCTTAATTTCTTAATTGAACTTACCTCCTTTCTAAATCAATTGAGTTAATAATTATAGTTTATCTTTTTTATAAGACCTTAGAATTAGGTTCAAAATATAGGATAGGCTTATATTTTGATTGGGGTTACAATTACCAAATTCAGTCTTTAATTAATTAATTAATTAATTTGCGAGTGCTCAAGTTTTTACAAGGTTTAATATTCACTCAAAGTTTTCTAGGCCACCTAGATTCATTGACTCATTTTTAATTACACGATGTTCCCTTCAAGACACACTCTATGCTCCAAGGGTGCCACTCACCTTTGATTCAAATTTTTAAATACACAACGTTCCCTTCAAGACGGACTCTGTGCTCCAAGTGCGCCACTCACCTTTGATTGGTTTTGGTATTTGTTCAACCTTTGAGTTAACACTCTATTCAGGTAACCTTGTGAGAGACTAACGACTTATAAGGAATAAGGACCCTGCCTTACTGCACGTCCCTTATAAATCTTCATGAGTGATTGTCTGAGTCTTCCCTCACGACACCATGGATCTCTTGAACTAGGTAATCGTTAACCTAAAATTCGATCCATGGTTAAAGCACTAGTAAGCTATGACAAAGATGTTGCCACACGTATCCCTCAATATCTGGTGTATGTGAATGGCCCCTTTACTCCTTACGTGAGTCAGATTTGCAAGCAATCGTCAACCTTCATTCATCAACGAAACATTGTCAATGGTCCATAGAAAACATCATAATATATAATCAATCATATATCACATATGCCTAAATGAAATAATCAAACCAATACAATTAAGCCCCTAACACAAACCAGATTCCAAGGAGGCCCATTGATGCCCTTGACATCCAAAATTACAAAAATTGTTTTTGAGCATACACCATTACATCTAAAGTAACTTTAGAGTTACAAAGCATTTGTTCTATATGTTGTGTACACCATTGCATCTAAAGTTACCTTAAATTAAATGGTGTAAATGCCAGAATGCTCTATATTCAGTTCTATATGTTGTGCACACCATTGCTTCTAAAATTACCTTAAATTAAATGGTGTAAATGCCAAAATTCTCTATATTTTGCTTACACCATTGCATCTAAAAATACCCTAAATTCGATGGTGTAAATTGCATAATGATCTATATTGTGTGTACACCATTACATCTAAAATTACCCTAAATTCAATGTTGTAAATGACAAAATGTTCTAGAACCGGTTTCTTATTTGTCACTTGATTAGTCATATAATTTGTTTGATGCAACCATCGATGTAAATGCTAGAATGATCTAGAAGTCGTTCAATGGAATCATTCATACCAAAAAAGGAAATTCCATGCCCCGCACCTAGACGATCCACTAATGGAAATTTTTAATGATTGCATGTGTGAATGCCATGTTGAAAACATGTGTTAGTCTGAATCTATATCCAATCCCAAGGGGAGGTTTTCTTTAATATGATAGGCCATTACGAATTTCTTTTTCCACTCCACAAATTTGAGCGGCTACTTTTTCGACAACTATTCTACTACATCTCCTTTATTCCTAGTTGAGATTCTATGTCGACACTCTGAATTCAAGAACACAGGTCGTTGGTCCCCTTAACATAAGAGTGTGCATGAGATATATCATCCAATCCTTGCAACTTTCATTTGTCTGTGCTGAGCGCATTGTGACATCATGGATGAGCACATGAACTGTCCCTACTGAATTAGATGTTCATGTCCTTCAAAATAGTATTTAAATCCTTGTCCAGGTTGAGATTTCTTTTTATTATTTATGGTAGATCTTATAATATTTATCTAAAAATTTACAAAATTGTTTATAAATTTACAATTTCAACTCTGATTATTTTAGATTACTTTTAATCTTATGTCTTAAAAATGCTTCAATAGTGTTTTTGGTCGAATTAGAAGAGGTTATTTTTGTTAGGTTAGTTAACTCAAAGAAAATCTCTCTACGAATCCAAAATTGATTACTAAGATTCGAACATTGTTAGTTTTTGTGGGGAAAGATATCTATCGGTAGACAGAACAGTAACTGAAGAACTCTGCATCACATCATCTCCAGAGGAGAAACGAATGGAGGGACAGTTCTGAAAGGACCGGGGCTCCCACATTCGTTAAATAGAGAGATCACTGGTTGCTTGTTCATACAATGACAAGAGGTCCATACAAAGATCTTGACCTTTTTAGAATTATAAATTAAGTTTCCCTCTACTTGCACCAATCAAATTATTATTCTTGGTGTTATGAGTAAATTAACTATTACAATTAAAAGCTCAAAAATACCGTAACTAGCGATGAAATTTTTTGAAACCGAAGATGTCCTTTTGTAGAGACACTCCTCCCGATCACCCTTCTGCTAACCATTGAGACTTCACTGGTACCTCCCATCCAATGCTAGGGGTACTATTCTCCCCCTTAACCCCCTGAGTCACAAAAGGGCCACACACACAACCATAACTCACTCTAGCTCCTAGCTTGCCTTGCAAGGTAGAACCACCACTCTCTCTCACAAGATGGGTATCGCAACTCTCACAACTAAAACCACTCAGAATTTATACAACATAACATTACTCATACCCTGTGTGATCCATTACTCATCTCAGCGTTTGTTTTATAGAATTTTCTTAGTGACACCTTATCATTTGCACATTGAATTCATTTTTTTTAAAATTAATTAGGAATTACCCCCCCCATACACTTGTCACCCATTCCCTTAGTTGCACAAGTAAATCCACAATTTAATTTAATTAAAATTCAATTTCCCTCACCCATCCTAAAATCGCTCCTAAAATCACTCCTAGTTGTCCATTTATTCCCCTTATTTCCAATTAATGACTGACGTCTTTCTAAAACTCAGTGAAGTTAAAATAGGATGGTTTTGTAGTTAGACTAGTGTTAACTAGACTCTAGATTCCTTTATATATTTGCACAATTCTTTCATGTTTTATTCCTTTCTTATATTAAATTTAATTTTGGCATTTTCTTGCACATATGAGTATAATCTTAATTCTTTAGAATTATTTCCTTTTTCTTAATTTCTTAATTGAATTTACCTCCTTACTAAATCAATTGAGTTAACAATTATAGTTTAGCCTTTTTATAAGACCTTAGACTTAGGCTTAAAATGTAGAATAGGCTTATATTTTGATTGGGGTTACAATTACCAAATTCATTGTTTAATTAATTAATTAATTAATTCAAGAGTGCTCAAGTTTTTACAAGGTTTAATATCCTCTCAAATTTTTCTAGGCCACCTAGATTCATTGACTCATGTTTAATTATGCAATGTTCCCTTCAAGACGCACTCTCTGCTCCAAGGGTGCCACCTACCTTTGATTCAAATTTTTAACTACACAACGTGCCCTTCAAGACACACTCCGTGCTCCAAGGGTGCCACTCACCTTTGACTGGTTTTGGTATTTTTTCAACCTTTGGAGTTAACACTCCGTTTAGGTGACCTTGTGAGAGACAAAGGACTTCTAAGGAATAAGAAACCTGCCTTATTGTGCTCCCCTTATAAATCTTCGTGACTGACTATCTGAGTCTTCCCTCATGACATCGTGGATCTCTCAAACTAGGTAATCGTTAACCTACAATTCGATCTATGGTGAGAGAAATAGTAGGCTGTGACAGGGCTACTACCACACCTCTCTCTCAATATCTGGTGTATGTGCATGGCCCCTTTACTCCTGATGTGATTCAGATTAACAAGCAATCGTCAACTTGCATTCATCAACGAAACATTGTCAATTGTCCATAGACAACAACATAATATATAATCAATCATATATCACATACGCATAAATGAAATACTCAAACCAATACAATTCACTCCCTAACTCAATCCGAAGTCCAAGAAGGCCCATTGATGCCCTCAGCATCCACAATTCGTCAAGTGTCCTGCACACTCAGGGAAACTTGTCAATAACATATGTCAATACGCAATATAACAAATAACATAAAATCATAATCCATCAACATCATCATAAAAATCCATCAGCAAAACCACAATCATGTACTATAACCGGATCACTTGCACACAAGTGTCCTTAAGAAATAAGTCAATAACGCATGCTCACAAGATCGGGATGTTACACTGTGCACAAGAAGACACATATGTGTTGGTAATTTAAGATATATAAACCATTGTACCTTGGACTTCTAAAACCACTAGGGATCTACTCTCTCAATATTATGCCACCCCAACAACATAATATTATTTAAAAGTTCTAACAACCTTTTTCATTTTGATGAGTTATTATTTTTAATAAGTACTAGAGGACACTACATTTCTTATGGGACAAACAACTC
>JASDQU010687808.1:17893-30190 GCA_032191745.1 Picea mariana
GGGCACTGAAAGGCCTCCCTTGTGTTGTGTATGATAGTTGTTGAAGCTCTTTGTGGAAAGAAAAACCTCCTTTCCTGGTGGATTGAAGACTTAGTTGGTTGAGTTCATGTAAGTGAAAGAGAGTGGCCTTCATATTGTCTCATATGTTGAATAAAATAATTCCTCTCATCGCATCATACTCTAGCTTGGGGGTGTCCTGTTGAGAAAACACCAAGAGGAGTTGTGCCTATGGTTGGGTGGAAAGTATCATAACCTTCAACGGTTTCCAGTAATTTCTAAACTTCAAATAATTATTTTCTGTGACTTGTAATGCCATGGAAAGTTTACAAAATATTATGAAATTTATGTACTATTTATTTAAAGAGTTTGTCGTCTTATTCAAATAGTGGAAATGTCACTATAATTATTTGGATGACTGTGAATTTGAAATAAGATCTGGGAAAACACATTTTGTGTTGGTTTTCTACATGTATTTGTTTCTAAAGGGAGACTGACAGTAAATGTTTTTCACTCATAGTATGAGCAGAGTGTTTGATGGCCACTGAAAGTAAATTATGTGGAAAAAACCCTAATTTTTAGTAAATACTAAGTCACTAAAGTCCTCACAGAACAATCATGGTAAAAGGGCAGGAAATTGTTGATATAAACATGAAGATTGGTTAGTTGGCCTTGGCTATTATGTTGGCTTGAGAAATCTTCTTGGCTTCAGGATTAGAGGGAAGTGCATAACCATGTTTTGACATGAAAGAATAATCCAAGTGTTGAAGAAATCCAAAGAATTTTTWAAATAAGTAATGAGCAAATGAGGAATAAAGTTCAAGTTCTTAATTTGAAATAAAAAGAAATTAGRAAGTGGATGSATTGTAATTAATTAAGTTTCATTAGAATTTAGTAAAAAGAGKAAATTTACCATGCATTACATAGTAAATTTGATGTCCAAAGGGGAAAGATTTGGTAATAGTAACTAATCCTTGAAAATAACAAAGAGATGCATGTAATTAGGAGATTAGTAAATTCCGATAAAAACATAGTTTTACCATGGAAGAATTTATTTCCAAGAAATGTAATAATTCTGGAGAATAATTTAAACAAATAATTAGCATAAATTTATATATGTAAATGTGCAATTTTAAGTTTTCTGGACAAATTTGAATGAATGGTAAGGTCTAGTAACTCCTGGTAAACTCCCAATTTACAATTTAAATGTTCTAATATTTGAATAATAAGGTTGGAAATAATTGTATTATAAACTAGAAGTTCTTTCTTAGTGCGTGAGAAATGAGAAGTTCAAAATCTTTCCCCCCCTTCAATGTAGAGCAATAAAGTTCACTAAATTTTCTAGTTTTAAGAATAATGCTCTGCACAGGACGCTCCACACTCGGAAGAATTTTAGTAAACATAATTCTCTTTTATTTATTAAAGGCCCAAGAAATACACTTTCCTTCTCTCTCAACACATAAATATTTATATTTATGTTAATATTAATCTGTCAAAGCACCAAGAAGGGAGTAAACATTTGGAGTGTGATGGCCAATGGAGTTTTAAAAAATGAAATWCTAAATATTAAATTATACTCCTTTGTAATTGGCCTTCAGAGTATAKCCATTGGAGTGAATGAAGGGGAACATTTGAACAAAATCCGAAGCCATCAAAGTTTAGAGAATTATGGCCATGAGAAGTTGGAGAACCCAAGTTTCGGTAATGGACCCAAGTTTGATGGATAATGGTATGAGTTTTGATATATTTGCAGGAAATACTATTCTATATGGCTATTACATGGAATGTCATTTCCATTGGTATGTGGAACATCACATAACTCCTCACGGTTAGAGAGTTATGGCCATGTGAAGTTGGGCAACCCTCATGAGTCATCTAGAAGCCCCAAAAGGTCAAAGTAGTCAAAGTGGTTTAAGATATTTTAGAAGGTAAATAATAAAGTGAAGTGATGAGTGTACTATAATTCAAAGTGAATAAAAAACAAATTATTTAAATAATAAATTTAATGGAGAAATTAGAAATGGGTTAACCCTAAAATAAGGAAAGTGGGTTAAGATGGTTACAAGGTAACTCCTTGAGGAAGCTACATGAAAGTATAAATAAGAGAAAAGACTCTATCATTTCAATCAAACTTGAGCATATTGAATATATACAGGTGATTGAGGTAACCAAAGGATATTTAAGTCGAATTTTAGAGGGAAGGTGAAGTGAAGAAGGTTGAAATTCAAGGGAGGATAAATTATTTTGACGATGCTTTCTAAGGTATGTTATTTACAGGTCATCTCATCATTTTCGTAATAATTTTTTTTCTAGAATGATTCAAACCATGAAATTGGGAGGCCATTGAGGAAACATATCCAAGTAGTTGTGATACAAATTTCAGCTTGTGGGTCATTGTATTTGTGGAGTTACACGTTGTGGAAAATAGGGTTTGTGGCTAGCCCTGAAAGTAGTCTAAAACAAGTGTTTCAGGTAAAAACGTCATAACTTCTTCATAACATATCCAAATTTAGTAATACTAAATGTATTGGTTAGAGTACAATCTGTAGTATGTTGTGTACAATGTTCATATCCATATAACAAATATTCCATGCGGGGCACGCTCTACAATTCCCCTCTCTAGAATAATCTAGAATTCAACAAGGTATGCCATTTTTGCTATAACTCCTTTTCTGAGAGGTTCCAAGTAGTGAAGTCTGGAGGAATTGCATAAGAGACATTGAAGAACATTATTTACCATTTTTAGATATTTATTCATTACAGGTACACAGTTAGGGTTGTTGACTAATCCAAAATTAGTCATGTGAGACTAAAGTAAAGTTTGATGAAAATTCTAGTCTCTTGTTGTTAAAGTTAAGGAAGGTTTGCAGATATATGATCATATACACCAGGTCTATTATAGAGTTACAAATCAGATTTGGATGATGAAATGGATGAGAGCTTTTGGTTGAGGTACATGTTGGGTACATGGTTGAGACAAGTAGTTGATGAGTTGGCACATACATGACGTGTATAGTTGATGATGTTGGTGCATCTTGATGAGTCATATTTTATGTGTATTTGATGCATGATTGGTACATATTTGGTGAATGGTTAATGCACTCATTGATGGTAGAGGTTGAGGTACAAGTTGGTGCATGGTTGATGCACTTGTTTATGGTAGAGGTTGATTACAGGTTGTTTGGTACAGGTTGATGCATGGTTGATGCACTTGTTGATGGTACAGGTTGAGGTACGTATTGATGTATGGTTGATGCATGGTACATGTTGGTTTAGGTTATTGTCACAAGTTGTTTGGTGCATGTTGATTGGTACAGGTTGTTACAGGTTATTGGTACAAGTTGACAATGATAGGTTAATAGTGGTAGTGGTTGATTCAGTGACAGTGAAAGTTTGTCTACATTTGTCATTTATATTTCATGGTGGTTGGACGGGGCAAGGATAGGTGGCTGTATCCACCTTCCAGTTGTAGCCGGAGAACATATGGGGTTGTAGCCTCCTTCTGGTTGTAGCCATAGAATTGGGGAGTTGGAGCTTCCCTCAGGTTGTATCCTGAGAAACTAGGGGGTTGGAGCCTCCTTCCATTTGCATCTGGAAAACAAAAGAAATTGGTCCTTTCAATGAATGTAATTTTTAAAGACATATAAGAAAAATCATTATGTGGTTTTCTCCCTCTTTGGGTTTCCACGTAAAAACACTGGTGTACTGTGTATGTGTATGATTGCTCATTTGTTCATTGTTTATTTACTCTGCAATTATTGGCTGATAATGCTACATTGATATAATACTTGCATATTGTGGTTAGAAAATGATTGAATTTCTCTATTACTGATTCACCCCCTCTCTCAGTAATCCAACAATTGGTTTCAGAGCAGGTTCCTTCGGAAATCAGTTTAACCACTGAAAGGTAGCTCATGGAGAGMAACATGTATAAAAATGGAATACCATAGTTTGATGGACAAAAGTATGCATTTTGGAGCAGAAGGATGAAAACATATATACATGCATAGGGATTTAAAATTTGTCAATCAGTTGTAGATGGATACAAAGAACCAGTAGTTCCGTCGRYAAATGAAAGAGTAATAAAACTCAGGCAAAATAATTCCAAAGCCACAAATGCACTTTTGAATGGTCTTTGTTTATCAGTTTACACTAAAGTTATACATTGTAAATCCAGTAAAGAGATTTGGGACAAGCTTCAAAATATTTATGAAGGAGATTCAAAAGTCAAAGAAGCAAATTAGCTTCAAACGTACAGAGGTCGGTTCGAACAACTAAAGATGAAGGAAGATGAGAATATTGCATCTTACTTCTTATGAGTCGATGAAACAGTAAATGCAATCATAGGATTGGGAGAAGAAATTAAAGAATCTGTAATTGTTCAAAAGGTACTAAGATCTATCCCTATGAGATTTGATCCTGAGATATCAGCACTAGAAGAAAGAGCAGATCTAGACTCAATAAGCATGGACAAACTACATGGAATCTTCACAGCATATGAAATGAGAACTAAACAGGAAAATCTAGATATAAAATAAGAATCTTTCAAATCATCCAAAAGGTCAAAGAAAAAGGGAAAGCAAAAGGAAAAATAACATAGCATTAGTAGTGACATCTCAGAAGATGATGAAGAAATGGCCAACTTTGTTAGAAGATTGAACAAGGGAACCAACGACAGATATAAAGGTAAGTTTCATTTGATTTTTTTTAATTGTGATGGTATTGGTAATTTTTCTAACAAATGTCCTCATAAGAAAAATAAGAGGAATGATGAAGATTACTCAAATAGAAATCAGACATATAAAGGAAAAATAACCATAAAGAATTTTTTCAAGAAAATCTTATGCACCAAAGAAGACATCTCATCATCAAATGAAGATGAAGTTAGTGAAAGTGAGATAGAAAGAGTTATATTCATGGCAGTAGAAGAATCTGACAAAGAAGACACCAAAGAAGAATATGAAGAGGCAGAAGTTGACTATCAAGAAGAATTTTTATGTGCCATAGAAGTTATAAGAAGAGAAAAGAAGCAAAACAAGAAGCTACAAGAAGAACTAGACAAGAAAGAAGACACTCAGGAACTAGAAAAAATGATCACAAATTTGAAGGTTCAAATAGAAGAATATAAAAGAATTGAAGAAGCACTCAAAGAACAACTAGAAGAAAGAGACAAGATTGTTGGAAATTTGGAAGAAAGTATTGTCACATTAAGAAAGGATATTCAAAAAAAAAATATGCAGAACAACTCAAAAGTTTTGGATGACATTATCAGCAGTCAAAAACCTCATCATGACAAGTCCAAACTTGAATACAATCAGACAAAAAATGGATCAAGATCCAAAACAATAGAGAAAGAAACATATCCAAAAGGCTATACAGAAACAATCAAAAGGGATAGGAAGATCTAAAAGGAATATTATAGGGACACTCCTCGACCAAGAAGATTCAGATTTCAGAATCAACAACCGACAGATAGGCCTCAGGAAGAAGAAGGACTCATAAGAGAAAATCCTTTCAGAATATCTTCAATTCCCAAGTATCGAACTATATTTTTTGGTTTATGTTATGCATGTAATAGTTTTGGACATAAAGCTATGAATTGCAGAGCTAACAACAGGAACATAAACAACTTTGAAATTCATACACAAAAGGGTTATCCAAGAAGGCCTAGTGAAACGCAGAGAAGAAGTTACAGCAAGTTTGGACAGATATATGACGGTGGACGTGAGCATGGATTCATAGATTGGTTCATAGAGTGATTCAAATACAATCAAACATTATCATAATGGATTATAATTACATAGGAAATGGCTCGAACAATGCTAATGGATTCCAAATTGACAGATTTTTTTGGACACATGCAGTGCATACAACAGTTCACACTCAAAGAAAAGTAATGCCCAGAGACAATAATGATAAAACTCCCTACGAACTATGGAAAGGAAATGAAGACAACAACCTCTACATCAAGATATGTCAAAGCAACCAAAAAAATTTTATTTCTCAAACTAAGTATATTATAGAAATGCCAAAGAGGTTTGGAATGGAAGATTGCAAACTAGTTACCACTCCTATGCAAACCAGTTGCAATTTGAGCAAAGATGATGATTCAAAGTCTACATACCAGAGGCAATATAGGTCAATGATTGATAGCTTACTATATGTGACAACATCCAGACCAGATGTAATGCAGGAAGTTGGACAGGTGGCATGATTTCAAGAAGCACCAAAGGAATCACATGTATTAGCAGTGAAGAGGATTTTCAGATATCTCAAAGGAATAGAAGAGTTCGGATTATGGTATCCAAAATGAAAGGATCTATCACTTATTGCCTACACAGATGTAGATTGGGAAGGTTGCATTAATGACCAAAAAAACACCAATGGAGAAACGTTCTACTTGGGTGAGTGTTTAGTATCATGGTTGAGCAAGAAAAAATAATTAGTATCCTTATCTACAGCCAAGGAAGAGTATATTGCAGCAACATCATGTTGTACATAGGTTTTATGGATGAAAAAAACTCGGACATATATAAAGGTTGAGTATGATGAGCCCATTCCAATCTATTGTGATAATACAAGCCCCGTTAGTATCTCAAAGAACCCAGTGATGCACTCCAAGGTGAAGCACATTCCAATCAAGTATCGCTTTCTACGGGAATAGGTTGTAGAAAAGAAAATTAGAGTTGAATATGTGAGCACAAAAGAACAAGTGGCAGACATCTTTACAAAACCACTTCCATGGGAAACCTTTGAGTATATTCGTCAGAGACTAGGAGTAATTTCTACTCCAAAATGAATGATTTTGAATTCTTGTCTTATATGTCTTATATGTACACGAGGAAGTACCATAAATAGGAAAATCTAGGTTGGGAGATCAATTTCAGGAAGAGTTCTGTTAGGGGGAGCATCCTCGGATGTAAAGATACATTTTCCATTAATGACAAAGGGGAAGAGATTTATCAGATGCAAAGGTAAATGCTTGGGGAGAGAGCATAAAGGCATGTTTCCAAGGGGAGTGATTGTCACAAGGGAAGAATGAGCGATATGACTTCAGAGTGATACACTTTGTCAAAGCGGGAGATATTATTCATATGAAGGGAGAGAGAGTAATCAAAGGCTTATAAACATAAAGAAAAATCAAAGGCATGTAGACAGGGGGAGCAGCCCCAAGGAGAGTTCAATCAGGGGGAGAAGCCCCAAAGGGAGACACCATTTTCCATTGATGTCAAAGGGGGAGAGATAGAAACATTGATGAGGAGAATAAGCATGAATTTTATCATGACTAAGTGTTTCCATCAATGTCAAAGGGGGAGATTGTCAGACAGTTGGCTTAGGTTGATAGAAATTTGGTATGGATTTTTGGTTATCGCTGATGTCAACCATTGGAGAGTGATATTGTAGATTGATGTCAACCCTTAGTGATTTATGTCAACCCTTGGAGAAAGTCTGGTAGCGAATTCCGATAACATAAAGGTTTGGGTAATGGACCCAAGGTTGTTTCATGTATAATGGTATGAGTTTTAATATATTTGAAGGTAAGACTATTCTATATGGATAGTACATGTCATTCCATTTCCAATGGTATGTGGAACGTCGAATAACTCCTCACGGTTAGAGAATTATGGCCATGAGAAGTTGGAGAACCCAGGTTTGGGTAATGGACCCAAGCTTGTTTGATGGATAATGGTATGTTTTTTGATATATTTGTAGGAAAGACTATTCTACATGGATATTACATGTCATGCCATTTTCATTGATATGTGGAACGTCGCATAACTCCTCACGGTTAAAGAGTTATGGCCATGTGAACTTGGAGAACCCTCATGAGTCATCTAGAAGCCCCAAAAGGTCAAAGTAGTCAAAGTGGTTTAAGATATTTTAGAAGGTAAATAATAAAGTGAAGCTACAAGTGTACTATAATTCAAAGTGAATACAAAATAAATTGTTTAAATAATAAAGTTAATGGAGAAATTAGAAGTGAGTTAACCCTAAAATAAGGAAAGTGGGTTACGATGGTTAAAAGGTAAACCCTTGAGGAAGCTACATTAAAGTATAAATAAGAGGAAAGACTCTCATTTCAATCACAATTGAGCATATTGAATATCTACAGGTGACTGAGGTAACCAAAGGATATCTAAGATGAATTTTAGAGGGAAGTTGAAGTAAAGAAGGTCGAAACTCAAGGGAGGATAAATGTGTTTGATGATGCTTTCTAAGGTATGTTATTTATAGGTCATCTCACCATTTTCGCAATAAATTTTTTTTTAGAATGACTCAGACTGTGAAATTGGGAGGCCATAGAGAAAACATATCCAAATAGCTGTGATATAAATTTCAGCTTGTGGTTCGTTGTATTTTTGGAGTTACACGCTGTGGAAATTAGGGTTTGTGGCTAGTCCTAAAAGTAGTCTAAAACATGTGTTTTGGGTAAAAATGTCATAACTTCTTCATAACAGATCAAAATTTAGTAATACCAAATGGATTGGTTAGAGTACAGTCTGGATTATGCTGTGTACAATTTTGAGATCCATATAACAACAATTCCATGTTGGGCACGCTCTACAAGTCTGTTCTCTAGAATAAGTCAAAATTCAACAAGGTGTATCATTTTTGCTATAACTCTTTTTTTGAGAGGTTCCAAGTAGTGAAGTATGGAGGAATTGCATAAAATACACTGAAGAACATTGTGTACCACTTTTAGATCTTTATTTATTACAGGTACATAGTTATGATTATTGCAAGTTAGGGTTGTTGACTAATTCAAAATTAGTCACGTGAGACTAAAGTAAAGTTTGATGAAAATGTTAGTCTCTTGTTGTTAAATTTAAGGAAGGTTTGCAGGTATGTGATCATATACACCGGGTCTGTTACAGAGTTACAAATCATATTTTGATGATGAAATTGATGAGGGCTTTTGGTTGAGATACATGTTGGGTACATGGTTGAGACAAGTAGTTGATGAGTTGGCACATACATGAGGTGTATAGTTGATGTTGTTGGTGCATCTTGATGAGTCATAGTTTATGTGTATTTTATGCATGATTGGTATATATTTGGTGCATGGTTGATGCACTCATTGATGGTATAGGTTGAGGTACAGGTTGGTGCATGGTTTATGCACTTTTTTATGGTACATGTTGATTACAGGTTGTTTGGTACAGGTTGATGCATGGTTGATGCACTTGTTGATGGTACAGGTTGAGGTATAGGTTGATGCATGGTACATGTTGGTTCAGGTTATTGGTACATGTTGTTTGGTGCAGGTTGATTGGTACATGTTGTTATAGGTTATTGGTACAGATTGACAGTGATAGGTTGACAGTGGCAGTGGTTGATCTAGTGATAGTAATAGTTTGTATACATTTGGCATTTATATTTCAGGGTGGTTGGATGGAGCAAGGATAGGTGGTTGTAGCCACCTTCCGGTTGTAGCCAGAGAACATAGGGGGTTGTAGCCTCCTTCTGATTGTAGCCAAAGAATTGGGGAGTTGGAGCTTCCCTTGGGTTGTAACCTGAGAAACTAGGGGGTTGGAGCCTCATTCCAGTTGCAGTAGAAAAAAAAGGAGTTTGGTGCTTCCAATGAATATAATTCTTGAAGACATAATAAAAAAATATATGTGGTTTTCTCCCGCTTTGGGTTTCCACTTAAAAACATTGATGTACTATGTATGTGTATGATTTCTCATTTGTTCATTGTTTATTTACTCTGCAATTATTGGATGATAATGTTACATTGATATAATACTTGCATATTGTGGTTAGAAAAGTATTGAATTTCTCTATTACTTATTCACCCCCCCTCTCAGTAATCCAAAAGTTATAGTTTTTTATTAGATGTAAAATATGGTGATATCATAGATCATATAGTTAGTAATGATCTTATTATAGTAGCAAAAGTAAACTTTTGATGATATTATTGGCATGTTACCTTATGAGGATAAGGTAGAATGGTTAATTAAATGTTGACCCTGAATGTGGTAAAGGAAGTGTTGGGGTATTTCTAGATGACCAATGGGTCAGATTAACATTTATAGGTGGATGGTAGCCATATAGGTATGGCTTGGTATGCTCAAGTAGCAGCAAGAGGAAATATAGAAAAGGATTACCATGGTAAGAAGGTTTGTTGATCAAGAATGATTGATGCTAGATTGGTTGTCTTTTTGCCTTAGGCACTGCTAGAATTACCCACAAAGTATTTATGGGTTGTGGAATACTTTGATAGAAATTGAGGCAAGAGTGTTTTCTTGTTGGTTTTTGTTATGTAGAGAGGGCAACATAATAATTAATATGTCTGTGAGACATTCCATGTGAATGATTGTAATATCTCAATAGAGAGGGAAACATAGTGTTGAGTACTCTTATGTGACTGTCACAAGAATGGATGTAAGATATCTAGGAGGAGGGATTTGGAAGTTTGAAGTGTCCATGTGAGTGAATGACACGGTAAAAGGTACAAGCAATGAACTTGCATGCTATATATTTATCCATGTTTGTATATGCTTGAGTGCATGGATTGAATGCGTTATAAGGTTGCTCGGTATGAAGACTGATATTAAGACCAAATAAATATGATGAATGATATAAAAGTGTGCAAGTGATGAACATTTATGATGTATGAGAATATGTATACTAAAGGMATGATATAATTKCCTGAATAAGTGAAATGTAAGGAAAGAATTGCACGTGCCAGGATTGAATAAATACCATGGATGCCTAGTTGACTCTATTCTAAAGAGTCAAGACTRTTTTTGTTTTGAATAATAGCATGTTGAGGATGTGTTCCAATTCCTTAGGAAAAGCTAGTATAAATTGATGAAATAGTAAATGTGCAAGGATGATTTGTTGTYATGATAAAAGGMAACATGATTATGCTTTTAAAGACTGCATGTAAATGATTGTGAACAACCATGAAATAATCAATTTTCAATAGATATAAAAATGAAAGTATAAAGTGTGCCTACAGTGGAACACACACCACATGCTAAAGCATGTGATTAAAGCACGGTGTGAATGCAAAATTGATGGAATAATTGTGCATGTGTGAATGCACAATATAAATGTATAATAGAGATGCATGATGATAATTTATTATGGAATATTGGGTAAGAATCTGAAATAAAAAGCTTAGGTTGACTCAAGGTTGAGACCATCTCAGATAGTGATGGATATGCAATAAGGAAGTTGCATGATGAGAGAGTTCCATGTGGAAGAATTTTGTGAGAACTCTAAGAAAATATTCATAATCTTAATGGATGATGGAAAATTAGAAAATAGACTACAAATTCTATTTGTACAAGAATCTTGGACTACATTTTAAAATATCATGAATGAGAAAAAGGCATGCAAATGAATGTTGACTAATCTGATTTTCTCCTTGGTGAATATGTAGAATGCACTAGTTCTTAATTTGTGGGAAAAATATTGTTGTTGTGGCATGGTGAATTGCCTAGGGAAGTCAAGATGAAACTTGGTTGAAACAACTCAAGAAACAGAGTAGGAAAAACCCAAGAGAGACAACTCACTTAAGCAAAGGAGGATGAAAGGAGAAACACTTCCCTCTCTCCGAAAAATCCGATTTTCTTAAAAGAGTTATAAACTCCAAAGAGGAACAATTGTGAAAGAAAATGAAAGTAAATCAATAAGTATGTTTAAATGAATAGGCTTGGTTGAGCCATGTTAAGTAAAGGTTGTGAGGCCTTGGAAATAATTCAGCTGGACTGAAATTCATGGGTTGTGTAGAAGGATTTAGATAAGGGAAGAGTCCCTTAACCCTTTCCTTGTTGTTTATTGTGTTTTTCTGGGATGAGAAACTAATATGGTGATGGTTGTAGAATACACCATAACTGAATTACTTTATGGTTGCACTAGTGAGAACATTCAAGATTAATGTGATGAAGTACATGTAGATATGCTAGGACATATTTGATAATTCTAGTTGATTTAGATGATATGAACATGAATTTTATTTAACATGACTGCTAATATGTTTGTGATTGTGATGATGCATGTTAAGTGTAGAAAAATATTGGAGTTGTTGAGGAAGGACAACTACCAATGGATGACAACCTCGGGAAGAGAATAAATTCAAAAGGGTTGTTGTTAAAATATTGATGAAGGGACTTTGGGGAGTCCCCATGAAGCACAACTGATGATGTAAAATAAGAAAGGGGTGTTGGAAGCTAGGAAGGTATAAATATTTTCATACTAGTATGGTAAATGGTATGAAGGGATTGGGTAAGAATCCCTTCTGAGATATTTTATTATCTTATGATAAGCATGTGATTTTGAGTGGTCGTT
>JASDQU010687809.1:0-12817 GCA_032191745.1 Picea mariana
ATGTTCCAACAGAAGGTACAACCATGGATACACAATCAAGCTTTTGATCAAAAGAAAAAAATCTCCATCTTCTCCCTTTTTTTGTTTTATATATTCTTTTACACCACTTCTCATAGTTTTATGCTTGAGTCTCAGAGTTGGGCACAAGGCTGAGTTGTTGAGTGTTCTTCTGATTTTCTTCTAAGATATTTTCTTATATGTTCATGGACTATTTGCAACCACCTATATGGTTGTCAAAGATTTTTGTAATGAAGAACATATTTCATAAATAAAACTCCACAAAGAATTGCTTCGGGGTTGATCTCAACTGTGCTTTGTAACCATGTTTTTAGAATATAAGCATTTGAGGTTGACCTATCAAATTCTCTTTTGATCTTGATTGTAGTACTCTGTTAAAATTATTTGAGATGATCAAATCATTCTCTCCTATGAAGAATATATTGATGTATTTATATATTGTTAAGAAGATTGTGTGTGATGTTGATCACAATTTGATCATGATGTTGAAGCCCTCCTTCAATCTTGTCTTTTGATGCATATAAATATTGTACTCAGGTTATTGAAGAACCATTTTATTTCATAATCTAAAGAAATAAATATTTAGGGTTTTTTGCCTAACACTCTCCTAATCCAAAATATCACATATATATATTTTAGTCCAAGAGGAGTACCACCTCTCTAAAAATGAAAGCGGATTAATTTCCTCGTGAGGTTGTCGTTTTAGTCCTAACAGATTCAAGTGTCAAAAAACTTCACAATAACATCACAAACTTCAAGGGAGAAACATCACACAGTACCTCATCTTTGAAGGGCTTGATGTCATACGACAAGAGACACTGTTGGATGACGTGAAGATCGCTTCCTTAGAGGAGCCATCTGATGGTGTAGGGTTGTGGGTGCGACGTTGTCAGTAGGGTCAACCACTTGAAAATCAATGCTGATATGAGGTTCTTCTAGCTACCTCTATCAATGATGAAGTGAAGTGGGGTACCTTTCACCCACATATGTGAATGAAAGAGGTGCCCGCCTTCCTCTAGCTCATCAGGTTCACCAATCTGAATCTTGGTGGTAGCAATGGTGGCACTAGGTTCCATGTCAATGATATGTCTCCTCTTTTATGGTTCTAACTAAAAGTCATAACCCACATCTGATTCAAAGTCTTTCACCTTAGCCACCAATGATTGCCTTGAGCAGCAATCAGCAGTGTTATGCTAGGGGATCTTATGGAAGTCGCACCACTTTCTGGTNTGCTGATTGCTGCTCAAGGCAATCAGCAGTGTTATGCTAGGGGATCTTATGGAAGTCGCACCACTTTCTGGTGTCTTTCTTCATATTTCCATTGTCCTTCTTTGTTTGCGACTTAGACTAGTTGTCCTTAGGCTATCCATATTTTCTCTTCCCTTTTTTCTGCAAGTTGGGGATGCCCTTGCTTTCTTCTACTGTGAGGGGTTCCCATACCCAAACAGTCGCGCCTTTTGTTTAATCTTCTACTCAATTTTGAGGACATATCGA
The DNA here is from genome assembly GCA_032191745.1 of Picea mariana. Taxonomy (NCBI): domain Eukaryota; kingdom Viridiplantae; phylum Streptophyta; class Pinopsida; order Pinales; family Pinaceae; genus Picea; species Picea mariana. The sequence continues at coordinate 1,513 of JASDQU010687809.1, forward strand.
TAGGCCATGCCCAAGGACAAGATGTCCAGAAACTCCATTTCTTCATGGATGTATCTATGCATACCACCACGATACTTGAGCAACAGATGTCACTCATAATATTTTATACCCATCTTGGTGCACAAGGTATGGAAGATATTTGTGAACTTTGGCACTGCTTGGTCCCTTTCCTTCCGCAGTGTGGTCCATTTTGTATACAGGTCTTCATAACTTCCAACATTAGTATTGTTCCTTAATAACATCCCTAAAGGACTCACAGGTGAGTGCGATTGTAAATAATGAGGGTTCCTTTGTTGACTTTTGCTCACAGAAGGTCTCCCACCAATTTTTGACATGGGGAACAACTTTGAGGACTGCAAAAGNAGTTATGGACAAAAAAATACCCTTTTAGCAGATTCAACCATTTGTCTACAACATATACTTCTATCTGACCTTAAAATATAGGAATATCAAAGTTTATATGTACCTTGAAGGGGGCGGCACCTCCTCTCGAGGAAGATGCATCGCTTGTTGGTATCCGTTGAAGGATTTGAGAAAAATTATCCATCATTTCGTTCCTCTATTGCGTGAGGGATTCCTCGAGCAACAGTTTGAAAGGATCTCATGTCCCATCATCTTTATTTTCTCCCGTCATGGAAGGTCGCTTGGGCGTGTGAGATATTTTTTCCTCAAGAGAAACAAACTCGAGACCCAACTCTTTGTACCTTGACCTCGTTGAGGACATGCACTATGAACGACAAGGAGAAGACCTCTCTGGTACCATTGATCCAGATTTTATGAGCAAAAAAAATGAACACAGATTATTATTATTATTAACACAGAGACACAAGGAACAATAACAGAGATACAATAAAATTGGCTTCTATTCAATAAAGAAATATGTTGAAACTGTAAAATGCAGACTAAAAACAAGCTTGCTAGAATGGTGGTGGCTTATCTCTGAGAAGAGATGTGATGACTTCTCTCATTCACAAGAAGATGAGTAAAATGAGGCTCCAAAGGCATTTTTACATCAAACATGAATTCCAAAACCATAGACATCCAAAAACCTAACCCCTAGGAGATGAAGTGCCAAAAGTCATGTGGGCCCCGTTGGGGTAAATTAGTACATCAACTTACCGAGGTCGTAACTTTTTCATATGATCTATGTTTTAGGCGCACGATATCCCGTTGGAAAGGTCTATCCGAGGACTACACATTAATTCATAAAATTTTTACATTGTTTCTAGCTTGACTATGGCGAGCCCTAAAAATGTTGTTTAGGGCCTCAAAACGACCCTGGAAGTTCAAGACCCGAAAACTAGAAAAAGACTACCAATATGAAAAACTAAAATTGCCAAGATGAAATATGTAAGTGCACCAGTTGGAATAGGTGGGTGTCCATCGATATCCACCTAGATCACCTAATCACCCTTCATCAAAGGTTGGGGTGACTCCCATGTCAAGCATAATTTTCTAGAGCATTATGGAATTACCTATTTCTTTATACATGGACAACCAACTGGTCCCGATGAAGGGATTAAAAATTCATGGTGATTACTAATCTATTAACTTATTTTCATTTTAAACAATGATGGATATTTTTATGCTAATTTTATAAGTTTAATCATAATATATGATTGCAATGGAAAGGAATAACTTGTTTTATCAACTATTGCACGAGAAGGCATTTGCTCTTTTCGCATCAACAATAATAACTTGCTATAAATACCAAAGTTGAAGTTTGAAAAAAGAGTTGATGAAACACATGATGAAGATTTTTGGTCAAGTATTCAACCAAAATATGGTTGGTTTTATGGAAAGCAAGTATTTGAAAATAGTGTGAGACAAATACTACACTAATATCCTATGCTACCCTAATTATGAGTGTCTACACTAATTCCCAAAAATGAGTGGGATGCATTAGTAGAGGATTTTAAGGAGAAGAAGATGAAAAAATCAGGAATCTTGCCAAGAGTTGAAGAGTGGGAAAGGTAAATTTAATTTAATATACATTGAAATTATAACTATGCAGTTGACCTGACTGATTAAATCACAGTAACACTCACTTCAATTTTTTTGTAGTCTCAAAGACACTTTGAAGGCCACAAATGTTTGATTAGACAAGGTTGGGCATCACAAACTTGGCCCATGAGGCTATGTTAAAATAAAAGGGAGATATGTAAGTACTAAAATTTAAAATATTTCGTTATTGATTTGTTCAACTATAATTTAAAATCTTTTGTAACTGAATTGTGTTATGTATGTATGTAGTCAACTAACTATGAAAATATGCCCACCAATGAGTATCTAAATGTTTCCTTGACAAGAGGATATAAAGCCTTGGTCAAAATGAAGAAAATCAAGGCTCATAATACTTCTACTGTCGACGAGGACATAAATAAGTTAAATATATTTTGAATGGTTAATTATAAACAAGTTGTCATCTCACTAATTGGTAAAGATTAGGACATTAAAGTATCAATCTAGGGTTCGTAAACTTGTGAGACACAATCACTATATGTGAGGGAATTAGTCTTAAAATCAACCTAAAATCTATCAAGAATACTTTCACACAATGATACAAAGTATTTATGCAAACTAACTTCAAAAGAAAAAAACCGATTCTTCAAATGTTCACAACCTCAATGGTGGATACATGAGTTACAAAGGGATATCATTTCAATGGAGTGAAATCATCTATATAACAAAACTCAGCTTGACTATGAATTTGAAAGAATATTTATGTGTCTAAGAAGGAAAATTAAAATACTCAAAGAATGTTGAATTCCTTCAACTTAATATCCATAATTTCTTTGGTCAAAAACCATATTGTATAATGGACTTTGCTTCCACCATTGATGAGTTGTAGTTGTCACAATTTCAATGGTAAAAGTGTTGATTGCAAAGTGTAAATGTATTTACAATGATACTCTAATGATTGTGAAGTTTAAATAACTCAGGAAGAGGAGGATTTCTACAATGATACATTGTTTAACTGTGAGAAAAGATTGCAAGGAAAATGCAAAATAATTCCAATCTCTTTAATCCAAATTTATCATAGTCTTCAATGGTGGGAAAACATGATGTAAAAAGAAATTTGTCATGAGAGTCATGACTTTCACATCTATACTCTTATTGAATTATGAATATTTTGGATTTAAGAGGAAGTTTAAGATTAATTCTAAATACAATTTTCAAAAGAGAAAACCTCTATAGATAAACTGAAAATGAAACAAATATTAAATTTAAAAAAAAAAAAATGAAATATTTATCAGCAATCAAAAAATGAATAAGTAGCAAATAAAACCTTTGTACAACAATGTACAACTATGACACAAACCATTGCAAAGGGGAACTTCCAAGATTTGGTTCATGCACATAATCAACAAATCAAATGAAGAGAACTAGTTTTTTTTAAATTCAGCTACAATGGGTTTATAAGTTTCCAAATTCGTATTTTTTAATGCCTCAAAGTTTTGGCATATTTAAATATGTTAAAACATAACTGATGAACATGAAATATCTCTCTGAAGTAATGTAAGATCACAACGACCTCTTGTTGACGCTGGATCAAGCTTCAGATGAGTGATTTGCTCCAAAAAATCATGAAGAAATCAAATTTTGTTCTTGTTTTCATATTTCTTCATTATGGAGGGTGTGCATTGACCAAGTGTTGACTGGAGACTTTATGAGCTATTTCACATGCTTCAAGAGGTCACGATCCATGGTATGAATGCTAGGAACAAAACCCGTATTCCCTTTTTCTTTGATTCACCCTGCAAATATGCTAATCTCAGAGCAATTACTGGAAAAAATAATTTATGGTAATAATGCTAATAAAATCGACTTTTCAATGCAAAAAAATTGTTAAAATTCACATATTAAAAGAAAATGATAGAAATACATTTTTGATCAATTTTCGGGGCAAAATGAGGAGAAAATATGGAAAAAGTAGTGTATGGTGGGTTTATTAAGGCCAGCTTAGGGTTTATTAAGGCCACTGTAGGGTTTATTATGAAGGTTAGTTTGCACCAAACATGAGGCTCAACATCTCCCCCAAGGTGAAGCTGTCACATGTCCTCATGCAACAAAACGATGTCTCTTTTTATCTTCACAAACCCTCTATTGCCTCAGTCGCTTACAAAAATGACATCTACATATGATGGGTCCGATTTATGAACTTGATGTCTCTGCATAAGTAGTCTTATCTTTAAACTTGTATTCTTATCCTTTAAAGACTTTTTTGCTGAAAACATTTGTATGCTTGCTTGGAGATGAGAATGTTTAATCTTTTAAGTTTCCTTTTTTCTACTTTGATTCTATCATTCTCTTCAATAATTTTCTTGTTCTGCCCCCTAATAAAATCATTCTAAGTTTTTATGTACCTCTCTAGTGTTGGAATATTCACCAATACTGAGAGGGGGTGAATCAATATTGAACACTTTTACCACTTTTAATCACAGCTTGTAAACATTATATTATCAACAACTTATCACTTTATGATTGCATTCAATATATCATGAACAATGCATAACATATAACCACAGATACACAGTACACAAGAATTTTACGTGGAAACCTAAATGGGAGAAAACCACTGAATGTTTTCTTATATATCAGAAGATTACATTCATAGGAAGCACTAACTTCCAAAATTCTCCCAACACCAACTAGAAGTAGGCACCAACCCCCTAATTTACATGCTCCAACCTGAAGGAAACTACAACTCCCCAAATTCTCCAGCTCCAACTAGAAGGAGGCTCCAAACCCCTAATTTACAAGCTCCAACTTTAAGGAAGCTACAACTCCCCAAATTCTCCATCTCCAACCCCCTAATTTATAGGATTCAACCTGAAGGAATATCGAACTCCCTAGATTCTCTGACTGCAAATGGGAGGAGGCTTCAAACCCCTTTCCTTGCCCCTTCCCTCCTCCCTGAGATATAAGTGTGAGACTCAACCTGTCACTATTGCTGACACTGATACATCATCATCATCAAAACAAAACTCAACTTGTCATTGTAACTTTCACTAATATTGATACATCATCATCATCAAAACCAAAATCAACCTAAAACTCTAACTATCATTGATATTGATACATCATCATCATCAAAACTAGCTCCACTAAAATTGATATATCATCATCATCAAAACTAGATACATCATAACTAATACATCATCATCACCACAGCTGATATATCGACATCATAAACCTAGGTCCACTTAGAATCTAGGTCCACATCAAGATCACAGGTCCACATGGGGCCACATATAAACCCCAACATCACTTCTTAAATTTATCTCGAACACTTATTTTAGACTAGTTTCTAGATTAGTCACAAACCCTAAATTTCAACAAGTGTAATTATGTACCTATAATGAATCAAGGTCTGAAACTTGTACTCAATATTCCTTGATATCTTCTCTGAAATTCCTCCAAGTTTCTCTCTTTGAATTTTCATTGAAAAAGAGATATAGCGAATATGGAAGACCTTCCTCAATTATGTCCTATTTTGGATATCAAACTTGTACAACATGCCATGCACTCAATACTTGATATCTGATTTTGAAACTCACAAAAAAATACTACAAACTGTATGATTTCCAATGAAATTGATCTCATAGAATTTGGATCCTCTGTGAAGAAGTTATGACTGTTTTTCCCGGAACACCTATTTGAGACTAGTTACAGGACTAGTCAAAAATCCTATCTTCCACAAAGTGTATATCCAAAAGTAAAATGACCCAAAAGATTAAATTTGTACCATATGTACCTTGATATGTCTTCTCAACATCCTCCAACTTTCTCTATCTGAATCATTCTAGGAAAAACGTTATAGCGAAAATGGAAAGATGACCTTTAAAGAACATACCTTAGCACACACCATCACAAGACTTCATCTTCCCGTAGAATTTCTCGCTTCTTCACTTCATCTTTCCTCTGAAATTCATTGCCAATATTTTACTAAGATATCACAAGATTGAATGATGAAAATGATAGGTTCTTAATGTGTATTTATACTTTTCCAAGTACCTCCCTTACTTGACTTTAGGTCTGACTTGTAACTTCTTGTTTGCAACAACATTTTCTCCTTTACTTGACTTTAGGGCCAACTTATAACTTCTTGACCTTACATATAGGGATTCTTGACCATGCTTCGGGGATTCATCTTTAAGAGGGTATAAATCCTCAACCTTGAGGAACCACATGGTGTGTCACCTACCATTGGAGGCATCTTAACGAGAACTATCAATCAATGGATGTTTTGCATGCATTTACAATGTCCTTCATACTCTTTTTCTTAAATCAACTTTGGGCTTCATGACCACATCTCTGGGGATTCTTAACCACTTAACCATATTTCCAGGGCTTCTTGTAGACTTCTTCAAAGCGTCTTCCCATGAGGGCCATACTTAAAGCTACACCATAAGGGGACCATTTTGGAGACTTCTTCAAATACACCCATCACTTCTAGAAGCTTCCAAAATTGCTTCGGGGCTTCTTCTAGGGTTGACATAACTTGCTTCGGAGCTTCTTCTAAGGTTGACATCAATGAAAACCAACTTTTCAACATATAGTACCACCATCTCCTGTACTTTTTTTTTAACTTGCTAATCTTCCTCTTCTTTTTCTTTATTTATGTTTCTGAAGAAGAGAGATTTCGCATGGGGGATTTTTCTTTTGTTTCCTTTGAAATTCCTTTGATTTCCTCCTCAAGGTTTTCCCCATTTGGTTCTTCTTTCTCATTTGTAGGAAAAGGTTCTTCATATATCATTGTATCCATCTTTTCATGTGTTGTTTGACCTATAGAAAATTGTTCCTCTACGGCTTCCATGTTTTCTATTAAGGAATTGTAAGGACTGATAAGTAGGATAAGTGGGCTTGAATAGTTTCAAGATATGTAATGAAAATGGAATAGGATAAGGCTATGGTATAGTAAGGTTATGATAATCCTTATTATGAAAATAGGATAGGATTATAAACCAAAAATTTTGAGGTTAATAACCACCAAAACGTTTAGGATAATGGTATATAAAAGGGTGTATAAAAAGGCATTCATCATTAACCTTTAATATAATATTTTAACAAGATTCAAAACATTCAAAAGTGACTCTACCAAACTTTTGATACCATGGAAGTAATTTTGGTGTAGGCTTCAAATTGCTTATGACCTTCAACTATACTAATGATCATGCTTTGTGTTTGTTGACAGTTACATATGATCTTCTCCTTTGCTTGAAATAGATATTGATGACCTTGTGCCTTTGTAGGAATGATTTGGACCGATTTTGAAGTAATCTTGGACTGATCTTAGGCTTTGTAGGAGTATATGATCTTTTGGGCTTCTTCTCACTTCTAATTAGAAATAAACCTTTTGGAGACTTCAAAATATAACATTATCTTGTTATCTGCAACTTGATACCATCCTTTTTGATGTGATCATCTTTTCCTTTTTCCTTGTTTAGATTTCTGAATTCGGAAGAAAGATGCCTCCTCCAACTTGAATATTGTTCAATAGTTGTTGATGCTAGTTATTATTTGATGCTTTGTTGATGCCAATTGGGAGTCTTCCATTGTATTCTTATGATATTTTGATTGTTGACTTGTAAACTGGCTTTTTTTGTTTAAAAAGTACAATTGAACTCATTCCTTATTGAATAAATGATCATAACACCTTACCTTTATTTTTTTATTTGGATCAAAAACCTTTTTGAATCCTTCTCCTAGTTCATTATGAAATGATCTGTATTGTTGAATTGATCCTCGTGAATGGAATAAGTCTTAATTATTTAGAAAATAAGAATATGTGTGCTTCTACTAAACTGAAGAAAGGTTTGTTGCTTCTATTTGGAACAAGAGTCAAGTGTAGTGAAAGAGAGTTGTTATATGAACAAAAAACATAAATCTTCTTCTCTTGAAACAATCTGACTTGTTTGAATCCCCTTTTATTTTCAAAATATGAAAAAGAACTGCAAATTGTTGTTTAGTAAACTTTAGAACAAGAAATGATTGTTGCAAGTTGTTTTTGATACCATAAACCATATAGTCTTCACACATAACCCCTGTTGGTATAATTCAATCTATGTGAATGGATTTAATTGAATTTGAACATAGAAATAACTCATTGGACTACCGACCAATAATGTAAATCGTTAACCAGTGCGAGACAACTCACCATTGATGAAAATGAGTGTCAAGGTACATGAGTACATCCTAACAGAAATGAATAGATGTGTTGGAGTCGAGTCACCTGCAAGATTTGTCAATCAAGAGACATTAATGAATTCTCATTTTTGAAAGGTTTTTCATTGACGTATGCAAGTCCCAAGGTACTTATAAATATATCTAATCTCAATCCCAGATGATGTGTTAGAGTCGATGGGACGAGATTTGCTAGAAGGAGAGCCTTAATGAATCTTCTATCATCTAACACGAGAACAAAATGATTTGAACAATACAAGATGGAACCAAAAACTGAATGCATAACTTATTGTGAACTTTTCCTGCTAGTTGCCTAGTTTTCAAGCAAAGCTCATGTCCAGTTGCGCCAATAACTTGGTTTTCACAACTAGACTTATTTTTTTCATTCCTATTTTATTCATTTTTTTCTATGATATCCTACCCTATTGAAACAAGGAAAACCTCTTTCAAGTGTAGGAATACTTTCAATGGAGTCATGTGTGTAAAAGGATCTCAAGTAGACTCATATCCAAATTTGAAAAATGTACCTTTATAGATGTTGAGATATGAGAAACTAGTTGCTCTGTTTGATATGGTGCCAAGAAATGTTGAATAATGGAGGAATATCATTTATTGTTGATTTTCTATAACCATGTTTCAATGTAGTCATTGTTTCTTTGTCTTTCTTGTGTTTTGGTAAAGGTTTGCATGTCTTCCTCTGTCATCCAACAAAGTTCTTCTAAAATCTCCCCATCGCACTCCTGAATGCACAAATGATCTAATGACAGACATGGTAGAAATTCTTCATTCTCGGGTTCTTTTGTCTTCTCTTCATCAAATGTTTTCCATGGCTCTTTAGTCTCTTGTAGGATTTATTGATGTTGCACATGGAATTTTTGCTCTTCTATCCCTTCCCGAGATGCAGATATGTTCTTGATTGCTGTCAGGATTTGCTCCTCTTGAGATGCAGAGATGTTCCCAGTTACTGCTAGGATTTGAGAGATTTCACAGAGCAACATTCTCCTTTACTCAACAGATTCTTGAATAGTCTTTCATTCTTCTTACTGGTTGATAATCCATGTCTTGCACATGGATGGGTACTCAAGGGGGGGTTTTACAACACCTATAAATATAATGAAAATAAATGAAATAAAAATAAATAAAAGCACACCACTCAAAGAAAACTTGAGCAAGACAATTATGTACTTGAACTCCTCATGTTATTGAGACCGTGATGTCACCAAGTTATTTTCACATGAGTTATATTTTCCATGAAAAACACCCTTACATAAAGAAAACACATTGGTCCAACATGACGAGCTCGCGTAAAGACTCACAAAAGTGGTTGCACGGGTTCTTAACTTTCGTCTTACCTTCTTCACTCCTCCTGGTTTTAAATACAAAAAGTACTTTTATATTTTTTTTATATTTTTAGTAAAAACCAAAATATTTGAAAACCAATTCCTTTAGCGCCTCCCCGAAAACAACGTCAAAAATGTCAGCTTACTAATTGGTAAAGATAAGGAGATTAAAGTATCAATCCAAGGTTCGTAAACTTGCGAGACAAAATCACTTTATGTGAGGGAATTAGTCTTAAAATCTATCAAGAATGCTTTCACACAATGTTGCAAAATACTTCTGCAAACTAACTTCAAAAGAACAAAACCAACTCTTCAAATGTTCCAGACCCCATCCATGGCAAGTCGATCTTTACTATAGGGGCAAGTATGATCGAAGCGGTGGGTGGCTTCACGTTCTATACCAGGCGGGAGCGGGTCATTGCGAGGCTCTTCTAGCCTTTAACGAGATTTATGTTGCAGGTCTTTACAGTGGTGTTGCAATATACAGTGGTCTATTTAAGGTAACTTCATTAACCCAAAGTACTTCCAAGCACGAATATGATTAGCCCAGAGGCATAACCGTAACTAAACGTCTTGGAGCATCAAGGTATGCAAGAATCGAGCTTTACAAACCTACACGGATAGAAACAATGGCATTAGAACTATGGTTTTCTACTACAGAATGATACTTTTCATATTCCTCTCCTTGGTTCTTACTTTGAAAGGATGGGGAATGAGATGTAACCCTTCAAAGACAATCCCTCATACGTCACCCTTCATAGCTGGATTAATTTAACTGAAAAGGCATTACCTTAATAGGGGAATAATACTAGACATAACTCTACTAGGTGATAGTAGGTCTAGGAAGATCCTAGTCCAGAGTCAAACTAATCTCTTTAATCCAAATTTATCATAGTCTTCAATGGTGGGAAAACGGGTTGTAAAATGAAAGTTGTCATGACAATCATAAGTTTCACAGCAATATTGTTATTGACTTATGAAGATTGTGGATTTAAGAGGAAGTTTAAGATTAATTCTAAATGCAATATTTAAAAGAGAAAAAACTCTACAACTAAACTGAAAATGAAACAAATATTAAATAAAAGAAAATAATAAAATATTTACCAGCAAACAACAAATGAAGTAGTAGCAAAAACAAATGTGTACATCAATCTACAACTATGACACATACCATTGCAAGGGGGGCCTTCCAAGCTTTGGCTCATGCACAAAATCAGTAAATTAAATGAAGAGAACCAATAATAGAATAGATCTAGCTAAACAATACACATTTGCATAGAGAATTGGAGAAAGAAGAAGAAGGAGAAAAAGAATGAAAGAATTCTCATTAACCGTTGTGAATAATGAATAATTTATACATGATATATTCTTTATAACTCAATGAGTGCACATTGGAGGAGAACCAATGCACCATAGTGGTGGTCTAGAGTGATCTGGACACACACCAGCAGTTACAGAAGTGAACTTCCACCTAGTCTAGTCTCTCAGGCAGTTACGGGAGTGAACTGCCACCTAGTTGAGTTAACTAGTCAACTAGTCTTCAATTAACTGACTGAACAGAGAGTAGTGAGGAGTTAACTCGGGGAATCAAGGGTAATGCATCAATCTGGTGATGATCCCAAGGCAATTTTGAATTAGCATGGTGATGATCCCAATGTTGCATGGTGATAAAACCAATGCAACATTTAAACTCAACTCAACTAATGAAACTGAAGTGTCAACTAAAAGAGAATATTCTCCAGGTGGAATATTCTCCCCTAAAATATAGGAGACTGGAT
>JASDQU010687809.1:23862-39086 GCA_032191745.1 Picea mariana
ATATTAAATTAAAAAAAAAAAAACATTGAAATATTTATCAACAAACAAAAAATGAATAAGTAGCAAATAAAACCTTTGTACAACTATGACACAAACCATTGCAAAGGGGCACTTCCAAGATTTGGTTCATGCACATAATCAACAAATCAAATGAAGAGTACTAGTTTTTTTAAATTCAACTACAATGGGTTTATAAGTTTCCAAAAATCGTATTTTTTAATGCCTCAAAGTTTTGGCATATTTAAATATGTTAAAACATAACTGATGAACATGAAATATCTCTCTGAAGTAATGATAGATCACAACGACCTCTTGTTGACACTGGATCGAGCTTCAAATGACTGATTTGCTCCAAAAAATCACGAAGAAATCAAATTTTGTTCTTGTTTTCATATTTCTTCATTATGGAGGGTGTGCATTGACCAAGTGTTGACTAGAGACTTTATGAGCTATTTCCCATGCTGCAAGAGGTCATGATCCATGGTATGAATGCTAGGAACAAAAACCATATTCCCTTTTTCTCTGATTAAGCATGCAAATATGCTAATCTCGGAGCAATTACTAGAAAAAATAATTTATGGTAATAATGCTGATAAAATCGACTTTTCAATGCAAAAAAATTGCTAAAATTCACATATTAAAAGAAAATGATAGAAATACATTTTTGATAAATTTTTGGGGCAAAATGAGGAGAAAATATGGAAAAAGTAGTGTATGGTGGGTTTATTAATGCCAACTTAGGGTTTATTATGAAAGTCAGTTTGCACCAAACATGAGGCTCAACATCTCCCCCAAGGTGAAGGTGTTACATGTCCTCATGCAACAAAACGATGTCTCTTTTTATCTTCACAAACCCTCTATTGCCTCAGTTGCTTACAAAAAGGACATCTACATATGATGGGTCCGATTTATGAACTTGATGTCTCTGCATAAGTAGTCTTATCTTTAAACTTGTATTCTTATCCTTTAAAGACTTTTTTGCTGAAAACATTTGTATGCTTGCTTAGAGATGAGAATGTTTTATCTCTTAAGTTTCTTTTTTTCTACCTTGATTCTATCATTCTCTTCAATAATTTTCTTGTTCTGCCCCCTAAGCAAATCATTCTGAGTTTTTATGTACCTCTCTAGTGTACATAAAATAGGATAGGATTATGAACCAAAAATTTTGAGGTTAATAACCACCAAAACGTTTAGGATAATGGTATATAAAAAGTGTATAAAAAGGCATTCATCATTAACCTTTAATACAAGATTTTAACAAGATTCAAAACATTCAAAACTGACTCTACCAAACTTTTGATACCATGGAAGTAATTTTGGTGTAGGCTTCAAATTGCTTATGACCTTCAACTATACTAATGATCATGCTTTGTGTTTGTTGACAGGTACATATGATCTTCTCCTTTGCTTGAAATAGATATTGATGATCTTGTGCCTTTGTAGGAATGATTTGGACCGATTTTGAAGTAATCTTGGACTGATCTTAGGCTTTGTAGGAGTATATGATCTTTTGGCCTTCTTCTCACTTCTAATTAGAAATAAACCTTTTGGAGACTTCAAAATATAACATTATCTTGTTATCTGCAACTTGATACCATCCTTTTTTATGTGATCATCTTTTCCTTTTTCCTTGTTTAGATTTATGAATTGGGAAGAAAGATGCCTCCTCCAACTTGAATATCGTTCAATAGTTGTTGATGCTAGTATTTATTTGATGCTTTGTTGATGCCAATTGGGAGTCTTCCATTGTATTCTTATGATATTTTGATTGTTGACTTGTAAACTGGCTTTTTTTTGTTTGAAAAGTACAATTGAACTCATTCCTTATTGAATAAATGATCATAACACCTTACCTTTATTTTTTTATTTGGATCAAAAACCTTTTCGAATCCTTCTCCTGGTTCATTATGAAATGATCTGCATTGTTGAATTGATCCTCATGAATGGAATAAGTCTTAATTATTTAGAAAATAAGAATACGTATGCTTCTACTAAACTGGAGAAAGGTTTGTTGCTTCTATTTGGAACAAGAGTCAAGTGCAGTGAAAGAGAGTTGCTATATGAACAAAAAACATAAATCTTCTTCTCTTGAAACAATCTGACTTGTTTGAATCCCCTTTTATTTTCAAAATATGAAAAAGAACTGCAAATTGTTGTTTAGTAAACTTTAGAACAAGAAACGATTGTTGCAAGTTGTTGTTGATACCATAAACCATATAGTCTTCACACATAACCCCTGTTGGTATAATTCAATCTATGTGAATGGATTTAATTGAATTTGAACATAGAAATAATTCATTGAACTACCGACCAATAATGTACATCGTTAACCAGTGCAAGACAACTCACCATTGATGAAAATGAGTGTCAAGGTACATGAGTACATCCTAACGGGAATGAATGAATGGATATGTTGGAGTCGAGTCACCTGCACGATTTGTTAATCAAGAGACAATAATGAATTCTCATTTTAAAAGGTTTTTCATTGATGTATGCAAGTCCCGAGGTACTTATAAATATATCTAATCTCAATCCCAGATGATGTGTTAGAGTCGATGGGACGAGATTTGCTAGAAGGAGGGCCTTAATGAATCTTCTATCATCTAACACGAGAACAAAATGATTTGAACAATACAAGATGGAACCAAAAACTGAATGCATAACTTATTGTGAACTTTTCCTGCTAGTTGCCTAGTTTTCAAGCAAAGCTCATGTCCAGTTGCGCCAATAACTTGGTTTTCACAACTAGACTTATTTTTTTCATTCTTATTTTATTCATTTTTTTTTATGATATCCTACCCTATTGAAACAAGAAAAACCTCTTTCAAGTGTAGGAATACTTTCAATGGAGTCATGTTTGTAACAGGATCTCAAGTAGACTCATATCCAAATTTGAAAAATGTACCTTTATAGATGTCGAGATATGAGAAACCAGTTGCTCTGTTTGATATGGTGCCAAGAAATGTTGAATAATGGAGAAATATCATTGATTGTTGATTTTCTATAACCATGTTTAAATGTAGTCATTGTTTCTTTGTCTTTCTTGTGTTTTGGTAATGGTTTGCATGTATTCCTCTGTCATCCAACAAAGTTCTTCTAAAATCTCCCCATCGCACTCCTGAATTCACAAATGATCTAATGACAGACATCGTAGAAATTCCTCATTCTCGGGTTCTTTTGTCTTCTCTTCATCAAATATTTTCCATGGCTCTTTGGTCTCTTGTAGGTTTTCTTGATGTTGCACATGGAATTTTTGCTCTTCTATCACTTCCCGAGATGCAGATATGTTCTTGATCATTGTCAGGATTTGCTCCTCTTGAGATGCAGAGATGTTCCCAGTTGTTGCTAGGATTTGAGAGATTTCCCAGAGCACCATTCTCCTTTACTCAATAGATTCTTGAATAGTCTTTCATTCTTCTTACTGGTTGATAATCCATGTCTTGCACATGGATGAGTACTCAAGGGGGGGGTTTACAACATCTTTAAATATAATGAAAATAAATGAAATAAACAAAAATAAAAGCACACCACTCAAAGAAAACTTAAGCAAGACAATTATGTACTTGAACTCCTCATGTTATTGAGACCATGATGTCACCAAGTTGTATTTTCACATGAGTTATATTTTCCATGAAAAACACACTTACATAAAGAAAACACATTGGTCCAACATGACGAGCTCACGTAAAGACTCACAAAAGTGTTTGCACGGGTTCTTAAATCTCGTCTTACCTTCTTCACTCCTCCTGGTTTTAAATACAAAAAGTATTTTTATATTTTTTTTATATTTTTGGTAAAAACCAAAATATTTGAAAACCAATTCCTTTAGCGCCTCCCCGACAACAACGCCAAAAATGTCAGCTCACTAATTGGTAAAGATAAGGAGATTAATGTATCAATCCAAGGTTCGTAAACTTGCGAGACAAAATCACTTTATGTGAGGGAACTAGTCTTAAAATCAACCTAAAATCTATCAAGAATGCTTTCACACGATGTTGCAAAATACTTCTGCAAACTAACTTCAAAAGAACAAAACCAACTCTTCAAATGTTCACAACCTCAATGGTGGATACACAAGTTACAAAGGGCTATTGTTTCAATGGAGTGAAATCACCTTTGTAACAAAACTCAACTTGACTATGAATTTGAAAGAATGTTTATGTGTCGAAGCAAATTAAAATACTCAAAGAATGATAAATTCCTTCAACTTAATATCCACAATTTCTTTGGTCAAAAATCATATTGTAGAATGGAGTTTTCTTCCACCTGTGATGAGTTGTAGTTGTCACAATTTCAATGGTAAAAGTGTTGATTGTAAAGTGTAAATTTCTTTACAATGATACTCTGATTATTATGAAGTTTAGATAACTCAACAAGATGAGGCTTTCTACAATGATACTATGTTTAACTATGAGAAAAGATTGCAAGGAAAATGAAAAATAATTATAATCTCTTGAATCCAAATTTATCAGACTTCAATGGTGGGAAAACAGGCTGTAAAATGAAAGTTGTCATGACAATCATAAATTTCACAGCAATACTCTTATTGACTTATGAAGATTGTGGATTTAAGAGGAAGTTTAAGATTAATTTTAAATGCAATATTCAAAAGGGAAAAAACTCTGCAGCTAAACTGAAAATGAAACAAATATTAAATAAAAGAAAACAATAAAATATTTACCAGCAAACAACAAATGAAGTAGTAGCAAAAACAAATGTGTACGTCAATCTACAACTATGACACATACCATTGTAAGGGGGGCCTTCCAAGCTTTGGCTCATGCACAAAATCAGTAAATCAAATGAAGAGAACCAATAATAGAATAGATCTAGCTAAACAATAATACACACATTTGCAGAGAGAATTGGAGAAAGAAGGAGAGAAAGAATGAAAGAATTATGATTAACCGTTGTGAATAATGAATAATTTACACATGATATACTCTTTATAACTCAATGAGTGCGCACTCGAGGAGAACCAATGCACCATAGTGGTGGTCTAGAGTGATCTGGACACACACCAACAGTTACGGGAGTGAACTTCCACCTAGTCTAGTCTCTCAGGCAGTTACGGGAGTGAACTGCCACCTAGTTGAGTTAACTAGTCAACTAGTCTTCAGTTAACTGACTGAACAGAGAGTAGTGAGGAGTTAACTCGGGGAATCAAGGGTAATGCGTCAGTGTGGTGATGATCCCAAGGCAAGGTCGAATTAGCATGGTGATGATCCCAATGTTGCATGGTGATAAAACCAATGCAACATCTAAACTCAACTCAACTAGTCAAACTGAAGTGTCAACTGAAAGAGAATATTCTCCAGGTGGAATATTCTCCCCTAAAATATAGGAGACTAGATAATGACTAATAAACAAGGAAAAACCTTAGGAAAAAGAAATCCTAGGTGTGTGTGAAGTAGCTCCAACACCCCCCATGAACATCACTATGGTGAAAATAAAGAATGGGTCCCGGCAACGAGGCCGTGTTAGGTACCCAAATACAAAAGATGCATTGAAAATTAAGTGAGGAAAGAGGGAAAACCTCATGGGAAAAACCCCCCCTCAAGGTATAATGTATTTAAAAAGAATAACTACAATTGCTAGGAAATTGTGTCCTTCACTCCAAGACGACTTTGTAGAGAATGGAACTTCTGCTCAGTGAAGGTCTTGGTGAAGATGTTTGTCGTCTGTTCTGTTGAAGGACAGAACAGTAAGTCAATGATCCCCTCGTGTACTAAGTCCTGGATCTATTGCATGTGGATCTCGATGTGATTCGTTTGTTGCCTCTGAACTGGATCTCTACAGAACTTCAGAGCGCTCTGGTTGTCACACCAGATGAAAATCAACTAATGAAACTGAATGCTCAACTCAGTGAAACTGACTACATACGAAGGAAGTTCCTCCTAGCCATAGGCTTGCTATTCATTTTCTCTCAACAACAAGCCACCCCCAAGCTGAGGCTATGAGTCCACAACAAGATCTAGCCCTCTTGGTTGTCTACTCTCCACGTTCAGCAACCCAAAACCCAAGTTTTACTCCAACAACAGTTCCAACCCACCAACTCTCTTCCTCACAACCTGCACAACCAAGGAATGGGATTCCTCTTCATTGCACACAATCCCTCGGGCCTTCCCACTTCCCTCTAGAGCTCCAGTGCACCTAGTTGACTAGGAATCTCCCATCGGTTACAGGAGTGCAACCTTCACAAGGATTTGGAACCATTTTCTCAACAAAAATGCTCCACAGAGACATAACCCATTTTACAGGAACACGTGCCACATTTCTAACATATACATAGCCCAACAATGGCTTCCTTCAAGCACACCATGGTCGATGCTCTTTCCATCCCTTTGCTCCCTCGTTGCTACCCAAAATCAAAATGTAAAAAATATTGTCTCTTTTCTCCATACGAATTTCCTTTTTTCCAAGCAAGACCAAGAAAATTGACTCTCATAGTCCCCAATGTTAATTGTACTTGAGCCCCATGCTGTCAATAACTAAGGGATGTGACTTCTCACACCCACCCTCTTACATGAATCTAATGATTGATCTCCCATACACTCAAGAGGAAAATTAGAAGGTAAATATACATTAACTAAAGATAATAACATGAGTTTCCCCTTGGATTCCCCTTTAGCCCCCCTCTCTTGTGAAATCATAGCCCCCATTGTTATCATCCCTCTCATATCACAACCAACGATTTTTATTTTTATTAATTATTTCGATGTACATAATACACAATTCATCCCTCAACCATATTAATCAATATTGGCTCTTCCATATCAACTCACCAGCCTAAACCACATTTATACAATTGCATTATAATTTGTTGGGGACTAAAACTGGGGATGTTACAATACTTGATTTAGTCCATCTTGGTTATTTTGAACTTCCCTTTCTGAGATTCTCAGTGTTCAAATAGTTAATGTGTGTGCAAAAAAGGTTCGATGGGGTAAAATATGATCTCATCTTTTGTTGGGTATGTGTTATATGTTTTGCACGAGGGGGAGTGTGTTTGATGGCGATCCATCCCCCAGTAGTGGTGTACGTGTGCATGTGGCATTGTCCGAGGGGGGTCTCATGGTGGGCAGGATTGGCTTGCCTAATAGGCGAAGGACTTTTCTCGAAGCTTACAGGGTTCGAGGCAACGCCCCCAAAACATTTTTGGGCAGTTTTCACTATTTTTAACAGTTTTCTAAATTAATCCTAGAAGGTTGGTTTTCTCTTGGTTAAGGGTTTCCAACGTAAATCTATGTGTACTATGTGTATGAGTCATTGATTAATTTTTGTTTTGCTTAAGAATATATATGCATTGCTTCACTTCATAGGTTTAAAACTTACATATTTTCCCATTTTGTTCCTGGTGCACTATACACAAGTTGTATGATAGCTCCTCGTTTCTCTCTCAAGAACAAACTAATAAGAGAACTAAAAAAACGAAAACCCAATGGATCTTATTGAGACCAATGAATCTTTCAATTTTACCCATATTGGATTAGTAGTTGAGTCCATCTCATTTTCCTTAATGATATTTATCATCCTCTGTATGCTCTAGTTTCCTTGCTTGGTCTATAATTGTCCCTCTTCCCAACTTATTTTGGGTTGAACTTTTTTTCTCTCATTCAAATATTACTGAAACTCTACCATATTTTTTATGGGATTAGATCCCCCCTCCACTACTCAATCACATGAACTATTTGGATATACATTCTCCATCAACTCCCTCACAGCAAGGGCTTAAATTCATTATTGTTCTTATCCCTTTAGTTAGATTCTTCCCTAATATATGTGTACCAGTGCACTGTGGATATAAGGTTTAACCTTGTGTTTTTCTCTTCGATCCTATAATTCCCCTTTCCAAGAAGGTTTACCATTGAAACATTGTAGAGAGAGCACCTAACAATTGAGGGCTAGCTTTATCTACCAAATTATTAATATTTTTCATTTTATTTACTTGGCATATATAACCTCTTCTTGGTTTAGGAGCATTCATTCATCTGAGGTTGCCACTTCATGAAAAAAAATCGTTTTATACAAATTGTATGCCACACTGGAGATGTGCAAAAAATCCATCATTAGTCTGACATCACTTAAGCAATGTCTTAGACATTGCTAATATAGCACAAGTGTCAGTCTAACGTTACTTAAGTAATGTCCTCTAGATTTTTTATAATTGTTTTTTAGCTTGCAAAGTTTGAAGAGGTCGACTACACACCGATCAAAAGACTGTAGATTTTTAATGACAAAAATCAGCAAATAAAATTTTTGGCATACACTTAGCAACCTAGAGATAACTGTCTTCATAAATTTCATAAATGCCTCTAAACCCACATTCAGAAATTACCATAAGCAGGAATACACATTGCTAAGCAAAATATGCAGTGGAAATAACACAGTGGACAACAACCCATAACACTCAAAAATTTAGGCAAATGCAAGGGAAAACCCCAATGTGAGGAAACCCAATGAGAGAGAGATATATATATAATTATTCAGCGTCAGGAAAGTACAAATCAGCAGCAAAACCACATTTCCATCTAAGGAAAATACCTCACAGCACCAAATCTGTCCCACAGAAATCTTTGTTTTCTGTGCCAAAAATGTACTGTTGTATGACCTCCTCTATACCTCGTTTTTCGTGCCCACAGTCAATTGTACAGACTATTCTGTACAACCCAGAAACAACCACAAAAATTTTGAAATCCACCTTGAAAACCGTTCCCAAAATGCCTCGATTTTCATGCCAAATCTGTACGATTGTACGGATCTGTACAGTACGACCTCCCATAGCAGAAAAATATTTCGGCTCAAAACTCATAAAAAAAAATTTCTTGGGATTCGTGCTGCTCACTTTCCTCTCTCAAGCATACTCGAAAAATCTCTAACTCAACTCCTCTCGTCTTCTCAACATGTCTTGCACACTACCCAAAGCATTCTTTTATAATCTGAAAATGACATTTTCCCTCCAAAGTGTCTTTTCACCTTCCCCAACCCTAAATCCAAAGGCCAAAATTAGATCTTGTCTTTTTCAAGATCAACGGTCACGATCCATTCCCTCCAAAATGTCTTATTTAAATTAAAGTGATTTTCACTTTATTACATAAGTGCTTTATGACAATAAAGTCACTTTAAAATTAGAAGGTACACTTTATTAAAAAATCACTATAATAAAAAAACCACTTAAAACAACTTAAGTGCTTGGTAGTGTAAACATTAAGGTAACATCCGCATACAAGACAAAACATGCGGAGTACCTCCTGGCTAACACTCCCTATTAGCGAGGGATGTACTCGTCGCCATCTCCATCATCTGGTCTCATCAAACTGTGCTCTGTAGGAGCTCCCTCTGAAGCTGGAGCCATCCTCAACACCTGCACAGAACTCGAACTAGAAGATCTTCTCTTGGCAACCTCTCGGAACCTTGAGCTCACTTCATCTTCAGCATTGGTTCCATCAACCTGGCTAAGCCTCCTGCCAGTGCTTAGAAGAGACTCGCTCTCTTCTCTCAGAATGAAAGATTGTATCCTTGGCACCACCGCAGTCTCAGAAGCCTCCTCACGCTCCTCATCCGACGTTGAATCATACATCAAAGGTTGTCCTCTCAACATATACAACCTGTTCACCCAATTATCGATCAACTGCAGCTCTATCGAGTCTGCCTATAGATAAAGACATGTACCCTCTTGAACAATACACAATGTCCTACATCCTCCAAGGCTGAGGCTGAAAGCAAGTTAACCCTCAACCCTGGAACAAAGAGAACTCCATCAAGCTCCAAGACTTCCCCAAAATCGAGTTGGAATCTGACATTCCCAATTCCACGTACAGCTCTCGCCATACCACCTTCATTTACCACATGTCGGCCAGGACCAATCTCTGTGAAATCTAGGAATACTCGCCGGATTCTCGTCATGTGGCTAGAGGCTCCACTATCCACAATCCATTTGACATCACCTCCAAATCCTCCGCTGCCGACACTAGAAACTAGGGTCACCAAAGAAAATTCCTTGTCGAACTTTGAAGCAAAGTCCTCCATGGCTATTGTAGCAGCTGTTTCAGGCCCTTGTGGTTCATTTTTCTTCTTCTTCTTCCTCTCAGGACAATGAAAGGCAAGTTGCCCCAACTGGTTACAAAAATAGCATCTAACTTTACTCAAGTCCCTTCCGGAACTTCCTTTCTTCTTGCTCTTTGCCGCAAGAGCAACATTCTCGTCAGCTTTGTTTGTCTTATGTTCATTGTTCTGAGATCTTTCTCGGATCTCCTCCTGAGTGAAATCATCCCACATTCTACTATAATCTGGTAGATGTTCACGTCCCACCACGCACTTCACGAAGACTTCCCATTCTTTGGTGAAGCCATTTAAGGCTATTCTCACCAACTTAGAATCTGTAATGACCTCTCCAACAACTGTCAACTCATCTTTAACTTGGGCCACCCGGGTAAGATAAGAAAAGACACTCTCCTCCTTACCCATCTTGGTATCATGCAACTTAACCTTCAAGGCCATCTTTCGATTCTCGTTCTTCACCTCGAACAAGTTTTTAACTGCATCCAACATCTCGTTGGCAGTCTTTTTCTTAGCCAAGTGTGGGATAAGGTGATCCTTCACCCCATCCAGAATAATCCTCTGAGCTTTGGCTTCCTTGGTCTCATGCAAGTCCAAAGTAACAAGATCTGTTGCGGGAGCTGCTACAACAGAGTTGACATAGTTATAAATCGTGTTCTCCTTTAGAACGGCTGACAATCGGACCTTCCACTGCAAATAGTTGAAAATGTCATCCAACTGATCCTCATATCTAATGCTAGTAGCCATATTCCCTATCACAACTCAAGGAAAACAATCACACCCTTTTGCCCAAAAAACACATTGCCCACTATCAAAGACAAAGCTCTGATACCATGTAGATCTTTAATGACAAATATCAGCGAATGAAATTTTTGTCATACACTTAGCAACCTAAAGATAATTGTCTTCATAAATTTCATAAATGCCTTTAAACCCACATTCAGAAATTACCATAAGCAGAAATACACATGGTTAAGCAAAATCTGCAGCGGAAATAACACAGTGGACAGCAACCCATAACACTCAAAAATTTAGGCAAATGCCAGAGAAAACCTAATGTGGGGAAACCCAACGAGAGAGAGATATATTATTATTCAACTTCATGAAAGTACAAAACAGCAGCAAAACCACATTTCTAGCTAAGGAAAATACCTCACAACACCAAATCTATCCCACAGAAATCTGCCTCATTTTTCATGTCAAAACCGTACTGTTGTACGACCTCCTCCGTACCTTTTTTTTCCGTGCCCACGGTCAGTTGTACGGATTGTTCCGTACGGCCCAGAAACAACCACAAAAATTCTGAAATCTGCCTCGAAAACCATGCCCAAAATGCCTCGATTTCTATGCCAAATCCATATAGACTGTACGAAATCATACGAACTATAAGGATCCGTACAGTACAACCTCCCACAACAGAAAAATGTTTCGGCCCAAAACTCACGGAATTTTTTTTCTTGGGATTCGTGCCCTCCTTCCTTGGAAAACATGTCCTCTTTGTTGCTCACTTTCCTCTCTCAAGCATACTCATAAAATCTCTCCAACTCAGCTCCTCTTGTCTTCTCGATGTCTTCTCAACATGTCTTGCACACTACCCAAAGCATTCTTTTATAATCTGAAAATGACATTTCCCCCCCCCCCCAAGTGTCTTTTCACCTTCCCCAACCCTAAATCCAAAGGTCAAGATTAGATCTTACATTTTTCAAGATCAAGGGTCATGATCCATTCCCTCCAAATGTCTCATTTAAATTAAAGTGATTTTCACTTTATTACATAAGTGTTTTATGACAATAAAGTCACTTTAAAATTATAAGGTACACTTTACTAAAAAGTCACTTTAATAAAAGAACCACTTAAAACAACTTTATAAAAACTATTACAAAGTTAAGTGCTTAGTAGTGTAAACATTAAGGTAACATCCGCATACAAGACAAAACATGCAGAGTACCTCCCGAGCTAAAAAGCTAACAAAGACGATGTGTCATCACAAAAGTGATGTCTAGTTTAATAAAATACACTATTTCAACACCACATGCCCAATGTTTATGAGACGAGGAAAATTCATATTCAACGTTTATCCAATATTACTTCAAACTTAGTGTCGAATTTCGACCCCAAATGTAGTAGTGTTTTTAAATATTTTTCTTAGAAAATTTTGAAAGAAAAATATATCTAGTGTTGTAAAAGGAAATATAAAGTTAAACGAGTGAAATTAATAGCTGAAATAAATCATTCAAATTAACATAACTAGAGAATAAGCAATACATGACAAGACCCGAATTACTCATACATTTCAGAGATAGATTTCAATATAGAAAGAACATTATAAACTAGCATATAGCCCCAAAGTGTGGGAAAGGGAACGCCAAAGGGAATTGTGGATGATAGGAGGAATATATTTCTTTTTATTCTACATCAATAGTTAATGGAGACCATCCATTGAATGGGCTCCACGTGTCTCTTATTCATTCATACACAAGTAGTAGTCCCCTATCTAGTCATAATCAAAAGAGCTTTGGTCGGGCTAATCGTAAATGGGAAAATGGTGGGAAAGGGAACGTGGAAGAGAATCGAGGTGGATACATTGCTAAAAAAGGATCTTTTTTTTTTTTATAGTGGGTCACACTGCTACTACTTGCCTTTCTTCCACAAATGTATTCAGGTCCATATGTTCCATGCACATAGATTTACCTATATAGTTTATCGTCTTTCGCCTTGTCCAAAACACAATGAAGTCCATCAAAAACACTCTATTCTTTGTTATCATGTTCTTCTATCTCTAGTTTTTCATGCAAGCAGAGAGATATTATGCATTTGATTATTTTTAATTAATTCATTAAGTAGATACATTATGAGTGAAAAACGAAATGATGTCGTGATGATCCTCACATAGTTATGATTATTTGCATGACTACTTTTATTCATTGATTTTATTGTATTATGCCTTTGACATATTCAATTATAGAGAGGTCTATATCAAGAAGAACCCATTTATACTTGCTAATAGTGGTAAGAGGTGCATTAAGGATCAAATTTGGGTTACTTGTAATACAAATACTTCGATAAATGGATTTATGTCCCATTATTAAAGTACTTGTGTCGATTGACAATGTCTTTGGATTGTTTTTTAAGTAGGAAAAATACGTGTAAGCGAAGTCCCCAACTACATGACATCCTGCAAAAGCTAATGCAATGCAATGTAACATGAAGCTTCAACTTTCTATCCAATTTTCACCTTACTATGACAATCTTGATAAAAAGTCATGCACCAAAAACCTATATATAATTAATGATGGTATTTATATAGAAGATATCTGAGTAGACTTACTCTCCTACCAAATGGCATCAAATGAAGGGAACTAATCATTGATGTTAAGCTAGATTGTAGCCAATCAACCAAAATTAGTTTTACCTCATGCTCTAGGCATAGATGTCTTTGGATTATTTGTCTTCAATGTATACATTTTTATTACCAAATTTATTTTTTCATACAATGATATATTTTAATTTCTTTGCCTGGTCTAAGGTTGTGTAATGGAACTACTACTGTCATTCTCTTATTTTCTTTTTTTTTTCCTTTTTTTCTTTTTTCTCTTTTCTTTTTTTTAACCAGAGGTTTGACCTCCCCTTATGGCTTGGTCTACATTCCTCGTTCCCATCATAAATCAAGCATCATCATGCCATGAATCACCCATTGGTAGGCACTTGGGGGGTTGGGTAATTGCATAGTGAATCCAAGGCTCCTCATTCACTAACCCATTTAAGACTGTAGTATGGAAATTGAGTGAATGGATTCATCTTGAAACCTCTCAAAGTCCAAAGACTAGAGGAGGACCAACAAACCAAC
Source organism: Picea mariana (assembly GCA_032191745.1). Classification (NCBI taxonomy): domain Eukaryota; kingdom Viridiplantae; phylum Streptophyta; class Pinopsida; order Pinales; family Pinaceae; genus Picea; species Picea mariana. The sequence goes on from JASDQU010687809.1 coordinate 37,769, forward strand.
TCACCAAGTTGGGCATGCCCAACCAACAAGGTCATTCATACATCAATCATATCAATAGATGATATACTCCATTTCGCTATTGTAATGTAGTCACAATAATGGCTTGAATTCAACCTTGATAGGCATACAACTCTTATCATGTGAAAAAGGCTCACTAATTTCACAACCCTGAATTAAGGTGTATTTACAATGATATCAAGAAGTCCAACTTCATAAGAAGGTTAGCTAAGTTTACCATCTCCAAAATAAAGTGTATTTACAATGGTATTGGGAGGCTTATTATGGATAAATCTCTACAAATAAAAAAAATATCACCCAAAAACACATGAACACTCTTAAACGAGAAATATAAGAGCATTAAACAAAGAACACAAAATTATGAACTAAACTCAACATTATAAAAAAAAAAATCCAACTTTTAAGGATTCAAAACCCTATGCCCGATGTTCAAATATTGAGATGGTAAATTTGTTTTAAACATGCAGATAATACAATGGTTTGATGTTTTTTAATATGTTTTTTAGGGTTGAAATTTTCAAACTATCAATAGCGAACCATCAAAAGATAACAAGAAGAGATTCATTGGTAGAAAAATAATAATTGGACTCTTATTCTTAAGATGTTTATGTCCATTCATGCTTAAAAATGTAATGTATCACTGATTTAACTATGCGATGAAGTATTTATTAAGACAAAATTTAAAGAAAATATAAATAGATTCTTAGAGCTATGTAATAAGTTATTCCTTAAAATTCCACTAATAATATATCAATTTGGGAAATGAAATTGAAATCTATATAATGGGAGTTCAAATTTATGCAATACTTGATACAACTTAAACTTAATCATGAAAGGATGTGGTAAATAACAAATACTAATAGTATCTATGAATATAGATAAATTGAATACTCTTAATATTTGTCTCTTGAAATTATATAAACAACATAAATACCACTTTAATTCAATAAAACTATGGTGATCTTGGAAAGCTTCTCCTAATATTTTTTTTAGTACAAAACAAAATTCCAAATTGCAAGTAATCCTTTAACCTCTTAAGGTTCCATAAACCAATTCAGTCTCAGTGAACATTAATCATCATCATTATTATAAAAAAAAAACCTTCAATCAATTTATATTACGACGAACATGCCTAAACATTTTGGCCATTAGTTTTTCCAAGAGAAATTTGCTCTAATTTATATAAGGTATAAATTTTTTTACATCCTGTGTCTGTCCTCAAAATCGAAATCCGAGCATATCGCCTTCCGGGATCAAACAGCAAAGAGATTACAAACAAACAGTCATCATATCATCCACA